>JBBYHM010000011.1:4206410-4220215 GCA_038381775.1 Adansonia rubrostipa | reverse complement strand
GGGAATAAGAAATAATGGAGCGTGGATTATTCACTTTAGATGAGTACGAGGTTGGATTCCATTGGAACTTCACAATTAAGCATATTTGGGCCAGAGTAGTACTAAGATGGGTGAATTCCGATAACTCATTGTGTTGCATCCTTTTAGAAGAAGAAGAAAAAAAAAAGAACAAACCCTGCAAATTTTTTATATGGGTTAACCATATCTAGAAGTTGGCAAGCTGGTTGAATCTGTTGCTTGAGAGTGTTTTTAGGAAAGACAGCTTTCATGGTGTTTTATTTTGAATGATTTTGTTATGTTCAATTAACGAAATAAGCATAATTAAGTGTGTTGCGTCATATTTATTATATTATTTTTTGTATGTATGTTGTTTACAAAATTATTAGTGCTATATGCGAGGAAAGGAGGTTTATATGGCCAAAAAGATTGAACAGTTGGAGGCTATGTCCTTCCATCTCTTAGCTAAAATTTTCCTTTTAACGTTCTGGTGCAGGAATCTATCATAGTTGATGTCAAATCAAATTCTACTGGACCTCTTTGCGGCTACCTTAGCAAAGATCACTCCCTTGTTGACGAGGGGAAGAATAAATAAAGCATTGTCCATTGGGTTCGCAAAACTTGTCAGATTCATCTGACCTTACAATGTTTGTTTTTGGGCGGGGGGGGGGGGGGGGTGGGGGGAATTGGTTACTAGACGTGTTGGGACAGTTTATTTTTTTAAAAAATGGTAGTTATGGGTCGGGTTTACCATAAACCTGCATCCACCCGTTTTAGTAGTCTTATCGCAATATCTTTACGTGAAGCCAACAGCTATGTCACTGGCCTTTTATTATTACTATTATTATTATTATTATCATCATGATGAAAATCAGAACAAGGTTTCTGTACAAGATTTGAGAGATGAACGCAGGATATTTTTACTTAGCTAGACAAGAAACAACCGATTCTGCATTTCATTTTTTATTTTTTTTCCTATTAAAATCAGGTTCAAGCAGGTTTTGGGTGTATATGAAAGTTGGGTTGGTGACCGAACAAGAAAAATTATCTGCGCCATTGCCAACCCTAATTGTCCGTAGCCTTCGCTCAATCAAGGGAGTGCTGCCAATATGATTACTAAGAAGATGCGTCTATTTATTATACCAACGAACTGCCAATGATGATAAGAAACCAGATTCTTTGACGATGCTTATAGGAAAAGGCAACTGCTAAACCAGTAATATGTTGAAACTTTGTCTGAATGGGAAAATTAAAAAAAAAAAAAAAAGGACTTTGCATACTCCCATTAACGATAATGTCCTTTGCCTTTGGCAAGTCAGGGGACATTAATCTTTATCTCGGATCCTAACTTCTTCAAATTTCTCATAGATTAATCGATTCATGCTTGGAAACTTTATCTCCAGGGTATTCGGATTTAATACCGTCTCTCGGGCAACAAGAGCAAAATAAACATCTTCGAAACGAAGACATTCTGGTTTTGCAGGAAAGGGCATGTTTTTTATAGTCCTAACAAGAGGACCAGCAAGTATTTTTACAGGTTGTAAGATTGGAATCATCAGAACTTGATGCAATTTGTTTAGAATGCCCCGAGTTTTAATCTCGCTCAAAGATGACGTTTCTGGTGGGAAAAACCAGATAAGTGTTTAAATATAAGATCGAAAAACCACGTAAAAGGCGAGTAAAATTAACATAAATAGGATTTAATTTGATTAGCAATTTAGAAAAACAAAACTTTTTACATTTTTAAGAGTGGTTATTTTTTCTCTCATTTCATCAACAAAACAATCTGATGAAGCTGAGAAGAAAGTGTTCTGAGCCACCTAGAAAGTGACTTGGGAGATTGCCTGCTGGATGTGTTTGAAAGCTTTCTGATAATTCAAGAATCCCATGAACCAGATGTCAAAACCATCTACTGTCACAATTTCCATGTACTTTTGTGATGGTTTCTTCATGTTTTCACTCTGATTAACTCCCTTTATTTTCTCAAGTGGAATCAAAACCTGCATGAAAAAATTGATACGATGATCATGAGATATGGCATGACAGGGAATGAGTGAAGGGTTGCAAAATTATGCAGACAGAATATATACCTTGTAATGGACTCTCAGAAATTCTCCATTAGGTGAAGGGATTTTAATCGATCTCTCGCTGCAAAAGGCAACCTTTTCGGAGGAGATGAAAAGTAGGCCAGCTATGGGACCTGCAGTTGTTGATAAATAGCATTGACAAGCCTTCAACAACTTCTCTCCTTCTCTGACACTAAATAATTGTTTGAAAATCTTCTCCACACCTCCTACTTGAAGAATTCTTGCCCCTAAACTCAGCTTCCCCTTCACAGTTTCACTGATCTTTGGCCCCAACCTCACTGCAGTTTCAAAAAGCAACAACGATACTTCAGTTTTCATTTCACAGTAATCTTAGGACATTAATATATTTTCAGACTTCCGACTAGTTATTAAAAGTGTTTCTTTTCGTACCATGTTCTCGGACTCCATGCGCAAAAGTATCAGCTTTCTTCCCTAGCTTGTTCATCCTTTTAAGCACAAAATTTCCTTTGCCAGCTGCAATTTCCAAAAACTTTCCCTATCAGACATGAACTTCTATTTCTACCATTAGAAAAGATTAAAATGGAAGACCCATACATACTTTTTGTAAATCTGGTAGACCCTTCTGCAGAAGATGAAATGCGGTATTGACCAGAAGCATCAGGTAAGTACTGCAGCCTCGATGTTCTCTCCGCTCCATATGTTGTTGATTTAATTGCAACTCCAATAACTTGTTCAAGTAGCTGATTCTTCATCATTTCTTTCTTTCTTTCTTTCTTTCTTCTTCTTCTTCTTCTTCTTTTTTTTTTTAATGAATGAAATGGAATTCAATGCCAACAACAAGGTGCTGAATGTTTTCTTTAGGATCTGTGATCAAGGTAGAGATAGATGCGTTGTTGATTAACTGACGAATGGTATTTAAAGGGGATAAAGATACGGAGGTTGAATCCAACTTTTCCGAGTCACCAATTGGTCATCAAGACGAATAAAGGCATGCAGGAGCCTAGACACTTGTAAAAGATATATAATAATATTTAAAAGAGAAAGATATGATAAGAAGATTTGGTTTCTTTTGGAGAAAAAGGATGTTTGTGGAAAAAGGTTTAATATCCCTGTCACTGTGAAGTCCTCCAGCATGTCCAGCAAAGAAAGTTTTTGAGTCCAAACTCTAATGCGAAATGAGGCTACTAATTACCTAGCCATATTTTCAAACTTTATTTAATACTAGTAAAAAGGGGGAAAAAAATGACAATATTAAATTTAATATTAAATTTCAAAAAAAAAATTCAGATTTTGATTAAGTCAAGTCCAGATCGATTCAAAAGCTTATTTTAATTATTTATTTTTATGATTAAATTTAAATAAAAATATTATTTTTATTATTAAATAGTAATTCTGATCGAGTTAGGTCTATCTGAATTTTTAAAAGTTTTGTTTGAGGTTCACTCATATAAACCGAAGGTAAAACAAGTAGCTTGATTCATGAAAAGGTTTAGCTACAATATTCAATGATGCATTTCTTGAAATTTTAATTGATTAATAGAAAAATATGTTAACGCTGGATAATTCAGATACTATGCTCCATAGTTTTAAGAAAGTTCTTTCATATATTTAATGAATCGTATAATTATACTCACATATAAATTTTGTGTAAGGCATATTTATCAAAGTACTTTAGAAAAAGATAAAGAATCCAAATAACATGGATAAAAATACTAATAAATTATTCTAAGATTTCGATATAACATTCATATTAAAATAAGAAAAAATAATAATAAATACTAATAATTTATTTTAATTATTTTCTACGCTGGAAATCTATGGAAAAAGTATTTTAAAATAAGGGGAAAAAAAGGGTTAAACACACATCCTGGGATTTGCCTTGTTTTCTCTTTTACTGACTCTAAAAGGATGTGGCTTTGAAACTTTCCGAGTTGGCGTTGTTAGCTTTTCTGATGATGTCTGCCCCTCCTTTATCGCCAAGATAATTAAGAGAGGAAAGAAAGGAAATTTGGGAAACAAATGGGTCACCTCAACCAACACAAGTTGCATACTAAAAGATATTATAACATGCACTTCCGTATGATAACGCGAATTTAAAATTTAATTTAGTTGAATCATTTAATTATTTTTAAAAAATAATATTTTATAAATTTCGATCTTAAATTTCAAGATTTACAACCTCTTTCTTTTATATTCAAATTATGATTTCACTGTAACTTGTGTGTGTATATATACACGAATGATAATGCTGTGGGAGTGACTTCACAGTCAGGTGATGCTGAGGAAGTCTTGAGATATGTCATCCATAACCGTGTGAGATCAACTGCCTTACTCACCAGCATTTTTTTTTTCCCTTTTTTTTCTTAAATAATGGATTGGACATGTTAGAGAGCTCGACAAGTAGCAGCTCTCTCCAAAGTTGTTGGAAATTCCTTTTAAGTTGGATTTCTTTGTTTAAGAAATTATAAATATTTGTATCTCATAGCATTTTACTATACTTAATTGGGAGCTTAATGCTGATAAATTGATAACTAATGATTTATTTGGTTTGCACTTTGTAATTCTATCTCTCTACCAAGTAATGGTTAAGATTTATTTATTTTTTTTTTTGATGAAAGATACGGAAGCTTGAAAATAAGTAAAGAAATACCCATATATTGAGAACGATTATATTGACTAAACCAGAATTTTATCCATGTAATCTCCTTGCCCTCTCTTATCTGTACACATTTGATCTTCAAAGGTCAGGAAATGTAGCTAAAGTCATAGGATCTTGGAAAACTGAAATAAGGAGGATAGCAAACTTCAGAAACTTCTAAAGGTGATGAAAGAGGTGACAAAGGGGGTTCCAATAAAGAAACCCTCTTTTGAAAGGGGATGAAATGTATGGCCTCCATTGGTCAAAGAAAAGAGGCAACCTAAGTCAGCATATGTTCAATGTACTTATCTGGAATGCAATCTTTTTAGCGTTCCTTTTTATTAATGTTTAATTTGTAGTCCTGAGGTGGAAATGAATGGGCAGTAGGCCATTGCAGATTAAAGATTTGCCTCAAACTCACTTACTTTCCAATGCCCAAATCAGCAAGTAAAAACCCTATAATAATATGAAGCTTTTGCTTAGCATAAAACCAAACACTAGAATGAAGGAATCCTGTGGCTGGTTTTGTCAACTTGAGGAAAGATACCATTGAAAACTCTTGCTTTTAATGTTTGTTGCGGAAATAACTGTAACTGCCGCATCATGGCCACATCAGGTCCATTCATTTCCCACATGGCATGATGGCATTAAAAGTCTCAGATCCTCAGTCTTATTTGAATTCAACAAAATGGGCGCCAGCAACATGACAAAAAAGAAGTTGGTCAGATGACATTAATTATCTTCAGGACTTTTAAAAGTTCATTTATAGTTTTTTCGTCGAAAATATAAGTTATCTGAACCAGCAATCAGTCTCACCAAATAGAGAGTCATCACCTCTATCGGAAAAGTTATGTGGCTATATAATGGGGTAGAGGCCCTTTTTGTCATGCAAAACTGTGCAAAGCATATTGGAATATCATTCCTGAAATTGCAATTGCGACAATTTTTACGCCATCAGTGCTGCTGTCAAATGCCATCTCAAACACTAACGCCTATTAAGAACAGGACAACCACAACGGAATCGACAGGATCTAATCATATGCTTGACCACCTGCCGAGCAACCCATAACCGAGAAAAACCCATTGACTTGACTTCTTTAATATATATATATATATATATATATATACATATACACATGAGTAAGCATACCACCTATAATCATTATACTATAATTAACCAATCAACATGGTGAAACCGACATAATTCTTGAATTATGCTGCTCACAGTAGCAAAATATGCAAGGGGTTATTTCACAGCTTTTGCCATAAAATTTCTAAGCATTGACTAGTTCTACATGATTGCAATGAAGGGAAAAAGTGTCAAAATGCTGCCCTACCCTTAAATCTGCCACATTTAACATTTTCCGATTCCACAGTTGCCTATACAAATACATGTAAATTCTCTCCTTATGGCTTATTTAGATTAAACAAATGACAGACAACTTGTGCTTGCAAATAAGCAAATCTTATTCAGGCTAAAATGGAAAACCCAGTAACCCAATATCCGCACAAGCGAGTAGTCTTTTGTCCTTTATACATTTGGCAGTGAACCAGCATATTACCTATGACCAGTAGCATGCTGCATTGGGTATTTTGCGGGACCCATGTTCATCGGTGTACCAGGAACTGTGACTCCATAACCCATATGTGCTGGGGCAGGAAGATTCACTGGCCTGCCGACTGCTGAGACAAGGGGACCCCCTATTGGTTGCCCTATAGTTGGAGCACCATACATGCCACCACCAGGTGGTGAAGCAGGATGTTGAGGGGGCTGTTTGGCTGATTTTCCAGAGGAACCTCCAGCTGCAGAACCATTTGATTGACCAGTGATCGGTGCTTGGGATGCCGAAATGTCTCCATTGCCAACACTGGTAATATCATGGATGCTAGATCGCCTCCTATCTTTATTCAGGGAGTTCAATCGAATGAAATATTTTTGTGCATGACTTGCCACTTGCGTTGGCGTTCTTGTGACCACAAAGTTCCGAGATATGCTTCGCCAGTCACCTTTCCCATATTTTTCCAAACCAAGAAGAAATAACCTGTTTTTCAAGATAGAAAGATAGAGTGACTAAACATACCATTAAAACATAATACGACAAGCCTATTTGTCAAATGTAATATCAAAATACATCTGGAATTCATAGAATAAGTATAAAGACCATACTTCTTAAAACAATTAAGCAATTTTCAAGTGGCAAAAATTGATAATATCATAGCTCCCCAATCAAACTTATTGAAATACCGTGTTAAAAAAAGAGCATTATTAAAAGAATAGAGAATTTTGCAAAAGAGGTCAGTCATGTCAGTTTTTTTTTTTCTTTAAAATGCAGGAAGCATAACCTCGGTCATTTCAAAAAATAATACTAATTGTCAAGACTTCAACAAACGACAGTAACTACAAGTCTAGAACGCTACAATACACACACAGCAGGAGAGGAAGCAAGTAAGGAAGTAGGAGATGCTGATGACAAATACAATGGACAAAAGCCTCACATATATGAAGCCAATCATCATTACAGCTCTGTTCTAGAAATCCAATCACTTTAAACAAAAAATGACAAATTAGAGGCACCAACTCTGCCAAGAGGTGACTCGGGATTATACAAACCTAGACAAGCCTAGTGAAATACCATATCTTGGTAAATCAATAGGTTTTTAAATATTACTAATTTCTATCGCTAAACATAAACAACAACAGTATAGTCCAATATGACCCAGATTTGTCTTCTTCGGACATTCCTTAATAGATCCACTTCAAGGAGCAATAAACTAGAGTCAGCCGATATACTTTTCACATCCTTAAGAAATCTGGCTACTACTGAATCCAACCGAGGAAGAACTTTAATTGCAGCATATTAAGGCAACCATCTTTTTCTTCCTATTCAATTCTTGCATACAATTTCTCAGCATATATCTGTTGAAACTTGAGGAGGATCTCCTAACTTAGCTTTACAATCTCAAACTTCAGATATAACTAACAGATAAATTGTCACACAAATAACTCCCAAACAAGAAGTGTAAGTTAAGGCAGGCCTCTCAAGATTCATTTTAACAGTCTTATAAACCAGAGTCTATGATGGTTGCACTAACAGGCGTTCTCATACTAATTCAGTTCTATGACATTCAGACCTTATCATGAACCTGTGACAATAAAATAACGAGCAAGCCCATAAGAAAAGCTTTATGATCAGTTTTCCTTGATCATTTGCAATCTTTCAAAGTGACCTACCAACACTTCAAAAACTCCTAGCATAGATTGTGACATAAATCTCCAGGAGACCCTTATCTTTTAACACAAAGCTTTTAGCATTGCAACTAACACCATTCTTCTCATATATACAGAAGTTGACAGCAGATATCCACCAGAAGCAATTAGCATTTGAATTCTATAGGTATCATTTCATCTACAAAATCCTTTTCCCCCCAGATGTTTAGATTTCCAAAAGTGATTGCTGCCTCTCTACACAAAAAATTGCAACTATTCTCAGAACTAGCATCGACAAGTCATGCAACATTTGCCGAATGTTCTTCATGGAAAACATCCCCCACTATATTTACCATCCAATAGAGTGTTCATGCAGGGTCATTCATCAAAGAAATCTCTTAAGTACCAATGATCCCAGGTTATGTACATCCTTCTGTGCTATGAGAAGGCATTATAGATCAAACAAAGCTAAAAAAAATGCTCTGTAATGATCAAATTCAGGGACACAGATACTAATTCATCAAGAGAAATGAAACTAAAATATCAAAAAAAAAAAAAAAAGTTAACTATCTTAACACACTTGGCTCTTTTAGCCACGTGTCCTGTTCAAATTTTCTAATTACTTAAGCACAGTCAATTATTGTGCAATGATTTTTCTTTACATAATTCAATATATAACGTCTAGGACTACCATGCACAAACTTCGATGCACCACAATATGTTTTTAGTGCATACAAAATTCACCTACACTAAATTAAAAGAAAGTCCAAGATAAAGCTTAAGCACAAACAAGGCATCTACTTCATGCAAAACTCACATAGGATAGGAACCATCAAATGAAATCATCCTATTTGTATACTCTTACAGCTATAATGTATCGCAAACTATAAAAAACACAAACTACTTTACAGAAATTACGAACAGAATTATCTTCCAGAAATCAATAATTACAGTTACTTTTGGAAATGGGAATTAATCAGATAACTTGTAAGGAAAGTGTTTAGCAATGAATAGAACATTCGACCAAATAACTCGTTGTACCTCAAATTCAACAATTAATTCATTTCTAGTTACTATGATTTTCTACGAGGGGTTCAAGCCATGGCAGCCTGTTCTATAGCTTCCGCACATTTGCCTCCAGTTTGGGACTGTTAACTTTTAATAGTTGACCTTCACCATTTTGTCAATGCTTTTGTAACACGAACAAATAGACTCCACCAGCAATGCATAGGTCACTACAAAATATAAACCTTTAGATCAAACTTGCCCAAAAACATGACTATAATGTCTTCATTCCGTTACCTTCTTACTTTAGACAGAAATGCACCTTATTTATATTTTTATAAGGTGAGCATTAATGCACAAGTTCAACGATAAGAGTTGCAACTAGTTCAAGTATGAGGTAGTTTGGGATAATCTGCATGGACAGTCACTAAATTTACGCTTTTTTTTTTCACTTAACTCACAAAATTTGTCCCAATTTGATCACTAAATCTTCTAAATTCTATCCAATATGGTCACCTTTACAATTTTGTTCAAATAAATAAGGAAATGATGACACAGTAACTACTCAAGCGACCATGTCATTTAAAAAAAAATCTATGAAAGTTTTTGCCTTCTCATTTTGTGCATTTTTCATAGATTTCCGGTTCTAATAAAACCAAGAAACAAAAAAGAGAAGAAAAAACGGAACATGAAAATTGACAGATTTTTAAATGACATGGCTCTTCAAGCAGCTATAATGTCATTATTTTGTCATTTATTTGGATGAAATCACTTATGGTGATCACATCTGGTACACCTTAAAAATTATAGGAACCCAATTGGGATGAATTGAAGTTCAGTGAGAACAAAGGGAAAAGGGTAAAACACTAGCGATCATCCATGAAATTGACTCAGGCAGTTCATGCTATGCATAGAATCAAGTATGCGCAAGAAACCATTTATTGATGGCAAGTTTTAATTCTAAAGCAGACCCCACTCTCAACCCATTTACCATTTTTTTGAAGTCCAAAATTTAAAGTAGAAACTCATTAATTTCTCTGACATATCTAGCCTCAAAGGACAAACTAGAGTTGAAGTAAAAAAAGGTTGAGATACATATGTACATAGCTTATTGGAGATATCTGCACGTTAGTCTGTCTCTCAATATAGCCTAGCATACATGCCTGGGATGTGTAGCCAAATAGCCTAAACTTCTTCTGCATCTGTCCATGTGTTTTCGTGAGGAAGGAAAATTGTTATTCGACTTAAATTTACATAATTTATCCTGTTAATGAGAAAATATAATGCTAAGCTTAGAAACATTAAGGGAGAACAAGGACCAAACCAATTCCTGTAATATCTAGAGAAACTTACCATTAGTATGATGCAAAACTGGCAGAGTTTTATACTATACTTACTATGAATTATTAGTTACCTAAATGAGTCAAACAACTAAATTCATACACTCAGCAAACATTCCAGATATTGCGCACTGGAACCATCCACATAGGGCAAAAATCCACCACTCAACTCAGGCATAATTCAGTCAGACAGTGGTTTGATAGACACTAGAGCTAAAAAGAACCTAAATAGTTAAATTTGATACAAACTGGACCACATCACTTAAATATTTCTTACTTTGAAAGGCATAGTTTTCCACCATAATGTGTAAGTGCTATGTGAATCAAACTCGACCAACAAAGCAAAAGTGACTATAAAACCTAAGCAGTAAGCACCAATTGATGAGATTTCACTGATGAAATAAATCACATAGGTTACTATTATTTTCACAAATTCTTTTCTTATACAATAGCCTAGTGAGAAGTTAATTCTCTACCATAACCCTTCTCGAGTTATCCTTTTCCTTCCATATCAGAATCAAATTTGCCGAGCATTTTAATAATGGAAGCATAAACTGTTATGCCAAAAATACACGTTGAACATGAGAGACATATATCACTAGAAAGCAATCAAAACCTAAATGCTTCAAAAAGAAGGGCTATTATGGTGGCGTCCAAAAGATTAGCCATGTCAGACAACTGAGAAGGTTAAACAGCTAATCCACAGATAAAGGCCACCACTGTCATGTAGGTAACATTTAAAGATAGTATAATCATTCGCTTCTATGGTATGAGTTTTCAGGAAAAGAGAATGAACAACCAACAACCACCTGCAAGATCTCTCTTCCACATGAACATGGAAATTCCCTTTTCTCTTCAGTTATTTCACGTCATTTCAGGATATATCATTCATCTATTGGCCTTCCACAGAAATCAACAGCTTCACAGTTAAGCACAGCAATAAAACCTTAAATAAGAAAGCCATGTAGAAGATCTGAGCTTCCTAATAACTAACAATAACTATCAGAAAGACATTTTACTGGTGGAAAGCAACTCTGGAAACTCTTTTGTAATTACTAAATGCACAGGTTATGAGATTCCAAGACAACCAAAACATAACGAATGAATGTAATTACTAAATATAAAGAGCATAAAGAACACTAAGTATTAAAGTTAGGCAGTGCGCATAATCAATGCAAATGAAAACAGAAAATAAATTTTTTTAAACCACAACTAATTCACCTGTGTTCATCCTCTGTCCAAGCAATTCCCTTCCGGCGTTCCTGATCTGACCTCAAATTCTTACTCCCATGATTTGACTCACTGTTATAATGCCCTAAATGGCCGCTTCCCTTCTTACCAGTTCCTTGGTCACCAGCATGGCCGGCTGAACCCTCAGAAGAATTATATGATGGAAGTGGCACAAAACCAGATTCAATCTGGTTAATGTCATCCTCCAGAAGCTCATAGTGTTCTTTAATCTCTTCCAAAGTTTTCCCTGGTACATCAGCCGCAATTTTCTCCCACCGATCACAAGATTCCTCGGGATAAGTTGCAAGGGCATTCTCAAACGCCTTATCTTGCTCCCTACTCCACTTGGAACTGCTGCCAGCTTCATCCACAGTCATCTAGGCTTGTTAGAATCCACTATCCAGACTAACACCCAAGAAGAAAGAACTGAATTTACCAGACTGTCAAATTAAGATAGTCTGCAATCCATCTCCATAACCATGGATTTTCAAGAATACTTCTTGGGTAATTTCACTAGTGGGTTTCACTAACAACAGATCTAATGGAATACTTAAATTATAGAGAAGCAGAGATGCCGTGCAAAAGGGCATTCAAGAAGAGAGAAAATAAACCCAAAAAAGGGCCAAGGGAGCTTAACCGGAGATCAAGTCGAATAAAATTCAGAAAGCGCCAATGGAGTATGTGAAGAATTCAATAGTGATTTGCTCCAAGATTCAGAAAAAAAATGGACTCTTGTGAATTGCTGACCTATTCATGAATGAAAAGGCAACAAAGTTCTGTTAGACATCAGAAATATCTGAAAACCATTTAAAAATCAGAGATAATAAAATGGCAGTTCAAAACATTAACAGTAAAGTAATTAGGGTTTTTGATTGTGAAATATATGAAAGGGACAATGCAAAAAATCAAACAAAGAAACAAAAAAAAAAAAAAAAGAGAGAAAGTAATTCAATTTGTTACCACTGCTTGCAATTGATAACACATAAACAGTATTCAAACTTAAATGAGCAAAACATATTTTGGATGCTAGCTATAATTATGAAATAACTATCTTGCTGCGTACCAAAGTTTCTTCGTCCACAGAGAGAAATATCAAACTAATTGATTTCAGATATTTTAATTTTCCATTGAAATAATTACTTAATAATTTCAAGATATTCAGTGCTTAAAGTTAAAATCTTGGCTCGCCAAAGATTTTACTTGCGGTCTCTCTCTCTCTCTCTCTCTCTCTCTATTCAAAGCCAAAAGAGTTGACAAATAATTGTACAAAAAATCTATAAAAATGAAAAGCTCACCCTACAACTCAATACTACTGACGTTATCAAGATTCTGACACTTTTAACTGACGTTCAAGTAAACATTTTCTTTCTTCTTAATTATACAATCAGCAAGAAACTTGTAAATTTTAACCACCCAAAATATTTAAAAAAAAAAAAATCTAACCTTTGATGGATGAAAATTTTCAGCTCTTTTTTAGTACTCTTTCTGTACTTTTGTTAAGATTTTTTTAAAAAATTAAATTCTTGATATATATATATTTTAGTTGTAAATTCACTTATTTACAAATAAATTAATAGCATCCAGATAATTTTTTCAAAAATCGAAATACAACACAGAGCAAAAAAAAGAATAACTCAAAAAGGTTCAAACATTATTGAAATATTTACAAATATATATATATATAATTATAGATGACGTTGATGAATTATCCTATCTTGAAATATTCACAAGTTGCAGCATGGGATACCTCACTTCAAACAAACTAAATTTGCTACAAATAGGATAGCCGACGACACGTTCCTTCCAAGTTGCTCTCTTGAATCTGCAATTCCCATAAATTTCTGACAAGATATTCACATATACAGACATATATATATATATATATACACACACACACAAAGAAAATAGAAAATAAAATTAAAAAATATTTTTGTCAAAGGGAAAGAGAAAAAAAAAATTTTCTTCCATAATCGGCGAATAATATTTAATTTAATAACAATTTTTATATTACTATTATATTTATATGCTTGATTAACTATAATCATTACCCTTTTTTTCCTCACTTTTAGACAAAAGATTTAGAAAGAAAAAGAAAAATCAAAGCAAAGATTCAATCTTTTAATTTTAGCTACACAACAAGTTGCCTTTTTTTTTTTTCTTAGAATTGATAAAAAAAAAAAAGTTGCCCTTTTAGAGTTGCATAGAATAATAATATAATTTCAGACCCTTTTCTTATCTATTACATAATTATTGACTGTAAATCATTACCTTTCCTTCTTTAATTTTTTTTCACATTTTCTTGCTTTTATATAGAAACAATAGCTAAAGTTTTTATTTGT
>JBBYHM010000011.1:4193216-4206310 GCA_038381775.1 Adansonia rubrostipa | reverse complement strand
ACATATCTATATCCAACATGCAAACGGAAATCTGAGTAACATACAACCATAGGATAGGATGACCACATCATGGCCACATCACGGACCATTCCCACATGGCATGATGGCTTTAAGAATCCAGATCCTGAAACCTTCAATGAATTCAACAAAGTTTTGGTTAATAGGGCAGCAAAAGGGTTGGTCGGCTTTCATGGCCGCCAGCAATACAAAAAGGTTGGTAAGATGAAAATCTTTTTTAGTCATTTTCAGAACTTAAAGTTCACTACAGTACTTCAGGTTTCTCCGACAAATTTTTAGGCAAAAATTATTAGCAGAAAATGCTTACATATTTTTGGGAAGAATACACCTATTGTGTGTATGAGAATTGTGAGCCTACAAAAGTAGTGTTGCAAGGCAAGCAGTTAGATGAGATTCACAGGCACCTTCAAGCCTGCAGCGTAAGATAATTCAGCTAAATTTCTTTGCAGATCAACCTCTACCAATATCAACCAGAAAAAAGAGGTGAGTGAATAATGATATATTTACCTGAAGAAAAAACCACGCACTCTTCATTGATTATAGAGCACTTAATTCTTAGGTTGCATTAGGTGATGCTGATGCCTACGGTTTTTCCAGAAGTTCATATTACAATTAGTAGTATGAGAAATTTTCAAAGAAACAGAGTAAAAAAATGGTTTCAGAGTTCAGTTCCTCAGTACTTTGATCATAACTCTTATCCTCTTTCTTGTCGATCCCCTATGTTACTCGAACTCAAGTGTGAGCATTGGACACGAGTATGTTCAATTTTTTTCAAAATTTTCATGTATTTGGAGGGCCGTTGGAGGATCGTATCTCTATACTTATGTTTGGATATGAGCTGGACATGAGTACTTCAAAAAAATTGAAAAGGCAGAGCAACATAATCAAGACTTAATTCCATTTCTCCGAACAAGGAGATAAGAGTGGATCTGTGCATTGCCTTGAGTAGATTAACAGCTTCCTTCAATTGCATATGCTATGGCAACCATTCACCAGGGCAACATTATTTACATTCAAGCACTTCAAGATTTTCTGCATCAACAGCATGTGCAATCTTTACATTCTTGATTAAATTCATATTTATCAGCTGCTAAACGAAACCTCTTCCCGGCAACGCTAAGTACATCAATATGAGAATCAAGACAATAGTTTAATATCTCTTCATGATATAGTCCATATCAACAGGACATAGTCCATATCAACAGGACAAAGTTCTAATATGGCCCCAAGAATAGCAACTCTTTTTTCCATTGCAATCAATGCTTTCAGTTTTCAATATGTCAATGGCAGCTTTGGTGCTGACAGGATTGCATTGTAAACATCATTCACTATCTTGATGCCACTTTTAGCTACAACCAACTCGTATCTCATGCTAACAGGAACGTATCTAGGCTAGGATCTTCCAACTTGAGAAAGAGGAACACCAAAAAAATTTGCAGCAGCTGCTGCTACACATGCATTAAGAGCCAGAAGAAGACTTGGACCAGAAACTTATGTTACTCGGACTTGGCAAGAGTATTGAATATAGGTATATGTCCACACACAGCATGTTTAATTTTTTTCCTAAGTTTTTCTTTGTATTTCAAGATTCCTTGGAGAGTCATATCCCCAAACTCATGTCTGAAATGAGTTGGATACAAGCACTTTAAGAAAAAAGAAGAGTTCAAACAACATGGTCAGGAATCACAAACTCCACCCTGAATCTGAAACTAACAAACTATTTGCATATGCAGGGCCTTAATACTCTCAACTGGTTTAAACTTTTTGAAAATCCAACAATAAAATATGAGACTCGATGGATGAACATGAAAAGAAGCCCAACTCGACGAACAAAATATCAAAATATGGATGCAATCATAGGTAAGAAAAAGAAGCCCAAACTTCAGAGTACAAAAATAAAACATTCTGCAAGTTTTGGTCATTTGTGAAATAGTTGTTCACAAGGAAAAGTTTCAAAAAACAAATGAAGGGAGCAATCATAAGTCATTATAACAAAAATTGACATCGATATCATCTTGCTACAAATCTGGAGGGAAATTCTTGACAAGGAACTTGCACTAGAAGTTGAGGAAGAAGGGAAATTAGAAACATTGAACTTCTCCAGACAGAAAAAAATATACAATTGATTCAAAAAAAAAAAAAAAGTTGACTGTTAGTTTGAGTCCTAGCTGTTAAGAGTCTCCTTTGGCACCAACCGACCATTCGCTTCACTTTTGACAAGTGGAATTCAAAGTAAGAGTGTAATCTTTCCATCAAAATTTCAACGCTAGAAAGGAAACTAGCTTCTTTCATTCCAATTTCCCATTAAAAAAAGAAGAAGTCCCCTTTTTCAATTGAGTTTTTGGAATTGGCTGATCCAAATCTTCAAAATTATCATAAATAATGAAATGAATATTTGGGGGGGGGGAGCCATATGAAATCTCTCCTAAATTAAGGTTTCTGACTTCTATTTAGGCTATGTTTGGATGGGCAAGTCCAGTGAAAAAAGGGGCTCAACTGATCGCAACATACCCCAGTAGTGCCCCAATTAGTTAGTAAGGATCTATCGAAACACTTGTCGATCTCAATAGTTCATTAAATAAAAACTCCATTGCCTCAACCAACTTACATCTCTAAGATCACCACATTCACTTTCTGCTGCTATTTAACAGAACATCACACACCCAACACCGATCAAAGAGCACCAAATGCGCAGGAAAAGGTCAAATTGCAGGAGCAGCTGACGCATTTAATGTCAAATGCACACCAAGATGAGAGGCAAAAAATAGCAAATCCCTTCATTAATAATTAGAAAGATTAACCGGAGAAGCTTAGAGCCTTACACTCCAACGACTTGCCTTTTGTCATAAAACCATTTGAAAGCAAGCTAAATGACACAAAACTCTGTAATAACTGTTTGAAAACCATAACACGTTTATGGTCCGGAAAAGAAAGTGTTAGCACCTCATACAGTGTGGCCCTTGTTTTTGAAAGTAATACAAAATGCCAATGCAGTAACAAATTTATCACCATTGCCTATACCTGATGACAGGTATGTACAATGACATATAGGTCTCCGATAATTTGACATGGCAAGAACTGTTAAAAGGTAGCTTTGTTAAATTACTTAAATAATATAAGATGAAGTTATCCTACCCTTCCAACTGCAAGGCTGATGACGAGAGGATCAACCGCATTCAGAACACAAATATCGATTGGCTTTGATTCTTCAAAAATCTGCCCTTTTTTAGCCATTATTCATCTATATGAGAAGCGTCCACATTTAGAATCACTCTATTATCTGGCTTCGTCATCCTTGTCAAATCCAATCTTCTCTCTTTTCCGACTCACTCAGATCTCCAAAATTGCTATCCCCATTCCCCAAATTCCTTGGAATGCCGAACAACGACAAAAGCAACCCCTATTTTATTTTTCCAATACCCCATTACTCTGAAACCTCAGGTGCCAATGCTATCATAGTTTTTGGCCTAGTTTTCCCAACACTTTTGGTAAACGATATCACTTCACCAAGCAACCTGGTCATTGCAAAAGTTGCCATTTTCACCAATGAAATTACAGTGTCACCATTTTTATTACCAATGAAAAGCAGGATCATAGTTAGGTTTTGGTTTGTTTTGGGCTAAAAATATCTGGGGTTAACCTTGATTAGTTTACCAAATAAACAGAAGGAAACAAAAAAAATGCCAAAGTTGCCTTTGGGCTGGGCGGGAAAATGGCCGCTAATACCACGTCGACAACGTCAATAATCGGAACATTCTTTTTTTTTTTTTTTTTATCCCCCTTCATTCTTCCTTCAAGATCAAGGTCCCCACAGTCATGACAGCAGCAGTCAGTCTGCCACAGCGAAGGTAACTTGATATGGATAAACTCATACTTTCTGATATGGGATATTTTCGATACGAGATTCAAGTCCCATATTTTACAATTAGAAACGTAAAACACGTAAATTCCGAAGATCTGATTCTGCTACGAATACAATAGTACGCCATTTTTAACATGCAAAACTGTCCAAAAGTATATTAGAATATCATTCCTGAGATCACACTCGCGATTGCAACAATCATCATCATTTCTACTGTCAAATGCCATCTCAAACACCTTAGAAGACTAACCTCAATTATCCTGGAAAAAGGTTTCTTACCATATTCTTGCCAATTGATCTGAAATGTTCATATATATGCTGCTTGTAATAGCAAAATATGTAAGGGTGTTTTTTTACAACTTCTGCCATAAAATTTCTAAGCATTCACTAATTCTAATGCTAATGGATGCATCGGAGAATGGGATGAAAAAGAAAAAAAAAAGGTGCCAAAATGGTGTCCTACCCATAAATCTGCCACATATAACATTTTCCTTTTCTACAGCTGCCTGTACAGATTCATGTAAATTCTCTCCCTATGGTTTATTTAGATTTAACAATTGACAGACACAACTTGAACTTGCAAATAAGCAGATCTTATTCAGGCTAAATTGGAAAACACGGTAACCCAGTATCCGCAAGAGCAAGGAGTCTTCTGTTCTTTGTACAGTTTGGCACCTAAGCAGCATATTACCTATGAGCAGATGTATGCGGCATTGGGTATGTCACAGGACCCATGTTCATCGGTGCACCTGGAACCACTACTGCTGGTACAGGAGCTCTGACTCCATAAGCCATATGTGTTGGGGCAGGAAGATTTACCGGTGTGCCAACTGCTGAGACAAGGGGGCCTCCTATCGGTTGCCCTATAGTTGGAGGGCCATACATGCCAACACCAGGTGGTGCAGCGGGATGTTGAGGGGGCTGTTTGGCTGCTTTTCCAGAGGAACCTCCAGCTGCAGCACCATTCGATTGACCAGTGATCGGTCCTTGGGGTGCTGAAACGTCTCCATTACCGACACTAGTAATATCATGGATGCTAGATCGCCTCCTATCTTTGTTCATGGAGTTCAATCGAATGAAATATTTTTGCGCATGACTTGCCACCTGTGTTGGCGTTCTTGTGACCACAAAGTTCCGGGATATGCTTCTCCAGTCACCTTTCCCATATTTCTCCAAACCAAGAAGAAATAACCTGTTTTTCAACATACAAAAAGTGACTAAAAATTCCATTAAAATCATAATATAACAAGTCAAAAGTAATATCAAAATACATCTCAAATTCATAGTATAAGAATAAAGACTATACTTCTAGAAATGATTAAGCAATTTTCAAATGACAAAAATTGATAAAATCACAGCTCCTCAACTAAACTTATTGAAAATCATATCTCTATTAAACGAGAATTCTGCTTACGAAGATCAGTCATGTCAGTTTTTTTTATTTTTCTTGTCTTTTAAATATGCAGGAAGCATTAACCTCAAACTTTCAAAAGGATAATAATAATTGTCAAGACTTCAACAAACAATAGTTACTAGAAGTCTGTAATACTAGTCTGTAATACTAAAATACACACCAGAAGGAGAGGAGCGAGTAAGGGAAGTAGAAGAAGCTGAATGTTTAAAAGCCTAAAATACGACACCATCTTGCACCAGGCCGCCCATAAATTACAGCTGTCCTTTAGAAACCCAATCACTTCAAACAAAAATGACAAATTCGGATTATCCAAGTATAACGAATTTCCATCGCTACATATAAAACAGTATGAGAATTGTCCCCTTCAGACATGCCTTAATAGATCCACTTTCAAGAAGCATTTAACTAGAGTCAACCTATATACCTTTTCACTTCCTTCAGAAATGCTAGCTAATTAATCCAAATGGGGAAGAACTTTGATCGCAGCATATTAAAGCATGTAAACCTACCTTTTTCTCTGGATCAGATTCTTCCTAATAATGTCTCAGCATATATTTGTTGAAACTTCAGATGGATCGCCTAAATTTTGCTTTCCCAATCCCAAAACTTCAGTTATGGCTAATAGGCCAAGGCTTCACACAAACAAATCTCAAAGAAGACATCTAAGTTATAGGGCAGGCCTATGGAGAGTCATTTGAACAATCCTACAAAACCAGAGTCTACGACGGTTGCACTAAAAGTAGTCCCCATGTTAATTCAAATTCTATGACATTTAGAACTTATAATGGACCTGTCAAGACAATCACCATAAAATAACAAATAGCCACGAAAAGCTTTATGACAGTTTTCCTTTGATTGTTTACAATCTATTAAAATTTCCTACCCAACAAATCAAAATTTCTGACAATGGACTATGATATAATGCTCCAGGAGACTCCTTATTTTTACCATAAAGCTTTTAACATCATGACAACACACCATTATTCGCATCGATACCGAAGTTGACATCAGATATCCATCTGGAGCAATTGCAATTGAATTCTACGTTTATCCTTTCTTCTCCAAGATCCTTATTTCCCAGATGTCCTTTAGATTTCCAAATGTGATTGCTGTCTCTCTACAGGAAAGATTACAACTGTTCTCAGAATTAGCATCTAATATCACGCAATGTTTTCTGAATGTTCTCTATGGAAAATATTCCCCGCTAAATTTAGCCTCCAATAGATTGTTCATGGAGGGGCTTTAACCAAAGGAATTTCGTAAGTACGACAGATCTCAGGTTATGGATATTTCCTCTGGGCTAGGAGAAGGCATTATAGACCAACTAAAGCTAAAGAATATGTTCGGTAACGATTAAATTCAAGGATAAATAACTTATCAAGAGAAAGGATACTAAAACATCAAAAAAGTTTAGCTGTCTTTTATATCCTTTTTTAGCCATGTGTCCTTTTGGACGGAACAAATATTGTGATTTGATTACTTAAGCACATTCAATTATTGTGAAGCGACATTTCTTTATAGAACTGAGATGAAAATTCAAGTCATCATGCTTCCAAAACAGATATATAATAACAAAGGAAAAGCATTCAATATACATAGAATCACAATGCACAAGCTTTAACACATCTTTTAATTTAAGTTCATATTATCATCACAGTAATCTCACCTCTTACTGGCTAATAAAAACACGCCCCTTCAATGATATCCGATATCAATGTTTTACAACAAATGAAGTTACTTGTAGTGCATAAAAAATTTACCAACATTATATTAAAAGAAAGGGCAAGATAAAGCTTAAGTGCAGACACAACATCTACTTTGTGCAAAACTCACATAGGAACCATCAAATGAAATCATCATTGTAGCATACAGGCATGATGTATCATATATGTTATAAAAACATGCAGACTACTTCACAGACACCAAGAACAGAATTATCAACTCAAGGACTCTACATCAGTAAGTTCTGGAAATGGGAATTAATTAGATGACTTGTAAGGAAAGCCAAGTCTTTAGAAAGGAATTTAACATTTAACCAAATAACTCACTATACTCAAGATTCAACAATTAATTCATTTCTAGTCACTATAATTTTCTGAGTGTTTTGAGCCATGGCAGCATGTTCTATGGTTCCCACACAAAGAGCTCCAGGTTGGACCGTTAACCTTTCATGGTCAACCTTCACAATTTTGTAACTGATATTATAACATGACCAAGTATGCCCCACAAACAATGCATTGGCAAGTCATTACCAAATATAAATCTTCAGATTATACTTGCCTAAAAACATGACCATAATATCTTCATTCCATAGAAAGACAATGCACCTTATTTATATTTTTATAAGATGGGAATTAATGCACAAGTTCAATGATAAGAGTAGGAACCAGTTCAAGTATGTAGATAGTTCGGAATAAATTGCACGGATAGTCACTAAATTTAATATCTTTTTCCCATTTAGCTCACCAAATTTCAATATGTCCCAATTTAGTCACAAAACCTTCTGAATTCTATCCAATAAGGTGGCCTTAATAAATTTGGTTCAAATAAATGATGAAATCATGATATGGTAACTCTTTAAGTAATCATGTCATTTAAAAAGTCAATGAAATTCTTTCACCATTTTTTTTTTTACATTATTTTCATATATTTCCCATTCAAATAAAACCAATGAGCAAATTTTAGAAGAAAAAAATGGGACACAAAAGTAGACATAGATTTTTCAAATGACATAGCACTTCAAGCGGCTATTATGTCATTATTGTCACGTATTCGGATGAAAATACTTATGGTGACCACATTTGGTACACCTTAAAAATTATAGGGATTCAATTGGGACAAATGGAAGTATAGTGGGCAAAATGGAAAAAGGATAAAACTTTGGAAACCATCCACGAAATTTACTCGGGGAGTTCTGCTATGCGTAGAATTGGGTATGCATAAAAGACCGTTTATTGATGGCAAGTGTTAAACTAGAGCATACCAACCCCAATCTCAATCCGTTTACCATTTTTCTAAAAAGCTCAAAAAAATTTAGACTTGAAACTCATTAAATTCTCTGCCATGTCTAACCTCAAAAGACAAACAAGATTGCAGTAAAAAAGGTTGGGTTAATGTCTCACATAGCTTAGGGGAGAAATCCATGCACGTTAGTTTGTCTCTCAGCATAGCCTAGGCCTATTATACATTCCTGGATGTGTTGCAAAGGAGTCTAAATTGCATCAGCGGAATATTTCTGAAGGGGGGAATTTCTTTTTGACTTAAACATAATTTATCCTATTAAATGAGAAATATAATGCTGAACTTGGAAAAATTAAGGGAGAAAGAGTAGCAAACCAGTACCTGTGATATCTATAGATACTTACCATCAACATGATATAAAATTGGCAGACTTCATACTGACTATTAGTTATTAGTAACCTAAATGGGCCAAAGACACCAATTTCATATCCTCAATGAACTAGCCAGATATTGTGCACCACAACCATCTCAAATAGTGCAAATGTCCACCACTCATTTGAGGCCTAATTCGATTAGATAGTGATTTGATGGACGCTTGAGCTAAAAACAACCTAAATAGTTAAATTTTAAGCAAACTTGACCCCATCCCTCAGATAGATCTTACTTAGAAAGGCATGGTTTTCCACCATAGCGCATAAGTGATATGTGAATCAAATTGCCCAACAGAGCATACATGGCTATATAACCGAAGCACAAATTCATGAGACTTGATAGATGAAATAAACCACATAGGGTAGCCTGGTGAAAAGTTAATTCTCTGACATAAACCTTCTAAAGTTGTCCCTTCCCCTTCCATATTTGGCAAGCACTTTAATAATGGAACCATAAACTGTTATACCAGAAAAACATAAATAATGGAACCATAAACTGTTATCCAGAAAACATGTTGAACATGAGAGACATGTGCCAGCAGAAAGCAATCGAAACCTAAAATACCAACTTTAAGTCAAAAGTATGGCTATATTGTGGTTTCCAAAAGATTAGCACATGTAAGACAAGGTTAAATGGTCAATCTGCAGGTAAAGGCCACAAGTGTCATTCAGGTAACATGTTGAGCTAGTATAATTATTCTCTTTTAGGGTACAAGTTTTCTCGAAAACACAAAATGATCTATCTTCCACGTGGTAACATTGAAATTCACTTTTCTCTTCAGTTATTTCACATCATTTCAGGATATATTACTCATTTATTGGCCTTCCACGGACATCAACAGCTTCAGACTAACGCACAGCAGTAAAACCTCAAATAAGAAAGCAGCAGAAGATCTAATCTTCCTGACAACTAACAATAACTCTTAGAATTTTTACTGGTGGAAAGCAATTTCTGGAAACTTTGTTTTTTGTCTCAAATACAAGTAAAAAATAAATATTCTAATTTCTAAATATTCATAGGATATGAGATTGCAAGACATTCAAAATAAAACAAAATGCACATAGTTACTAAATATAAAGCTTGAAGAACACTAAGTATTAAAGTTCCACAGGGCAAACCCAAAACTTAATCAAGATACTAATAAAGGTGCATAAATCAATCAAAATGAAAACAGAAAATAAAAAAAAGAAAAATCTAAAACCAGAAGAACTAATTCACCTGTGCTCATCCTCTGTCCACGCAATCCCTTTACGACGTTCCTGATCTGACCTTGAACTCTTACTCCCATGACTTGACTCACTGTTATAATGCCCTAAATGGCTGTTTCCTTTCTTACCACTGCCTTCGTCACCAGCATGGCCTGCTGAGCCTTCAGAAGAATCGTATGAAGGAAGAGGCACACAACCAGATTCAATCCGGTTAACATCATCCTCCAAAAGCTCATAGTGTTCTTTAATGTCTTCCAAAGTTTTCCCAGGTACATCAGCTGCAATTTTCTCCCACCGATCTGAAGAGTCCTCAGGATAAGTTGCAAGGGCATTCTCAAATGCCTTATCTTGCTCCCTGCTCCACTTGGAGCTATTGCCTGTTTCATCCACGGTCATCTAGGCTTATCTCAATCCGCTATCCAGAATATCACCTGCGGCAAGAAAGAACTGAATTCACTAAACTTCCAAATTAGGAGAGCTTTTAATGCATCTGCAAAATCATAGATTTTCAATAATGGAATACTTAGATTATGGGAAAGTAGAGATGTCAAGCAAAAAAGGTATGCAAGATGAGAGAAAATAGACACCAAAAATGCCAAGGTAGCTTAACCGCAGATCAATTCAACAAAATTCAGAAAGCCCCAACGGAGTACGTGAAGAATTCAATAGTGATTTGCTCCACCATTCAAAAGAGGACTCTTGTGAATTGCTCACCTATTAATGAAGGACATGCAACCAAGTTCTGTTAGACATGAGAAATATCTGAAAACCATAAAATCAATGATAATAAATGGCATTTAAAACATTAAAAAAAAATAGAAATTAATGCATGGTGAATTCAACAGTAAGGTAATTAGGGTTTTTGACAGTGAAATGAAAGAGACAATTCAAAAACCAAACCCCCCACCAAAAAAAAAAAAAAAAACCCAGAAAGCTCTTGCCCAGAATTCTGGTTGCTATTTTTAATTCTAGCAAAAGCTCAATAAATCCAAAAGGCTACTTGATATAGTTTTAACCCCAGAGCCCCATATAAAATTATCCTGCTACTGCCTCTGTTAAAAAAAAAAAAAACAGATTTTACAGCAAATTCTTCGGCTCCTTAGTCTTTGTTTTCTTCCCCAATAAAAGAATCATCATAAATTACAGCACTCATTCTTTCAATATGAAAATAGCATAAAGTGGCAATGAATTCGAAAGTTCTCCCTTTCAAATCAGAATAAGAACCAAAAAGTAAAAAATCAAAGTACAAAGATGCATTAATAAGGGTACCTGAAGTTTCAGTTTGTTATAAAATTTTTTTAAAAAAATAGAACTTTAAACAATAAGCAAAAAAATTCAATAATACCAAAAAAAGCAAAACCCAATTCCAGGATTTCTTCCTGGTAGTAGAAATATAAAAAAGTTATTTCTGTTAATTTAAATTCTAAAACCCAGTAATTGCATGGTTTTCAACACTAAAATTAGAACTGAGGCAAGAGAAGCTAACCTCAGATTCCTTGCTGTCTCACTGTTAAAACCTAAAAAAGGAGTTTTACTTAGAAATCGCCATAAAATGAAAGACTAGCTAAAAACTAATAATAGCACTGGCACTATCAAAACTCTGACACTTGAACCGACGCTCAGATAAACTTTTCTTTCTGATTCTACAAAGCAGCAGCCAGCAAGAAGGTTTTAACCAACCAAAACATAAAAATCTAACCTTTTGATGGTCCCGAATCCTACTCCACCATCTCCCTCTTCAAAAGCTAAAAACAAAAAAAAAAATTAAAATACGAGCTAAGTTTACTCATTTACAGTACATGTAATTTACTAGCCACAAGAAAAAAAAATGATAGTATTCAGAAAATTACAGGAAAAAAAAAGCCTTCAAAGGGAAAATCTCAAAAAAGAACACAAATTGTTGAGAAATTTACAAAAGATAGACATACAAATTATAGATGATGTTGATGGGTTATCCTGAAATATCCACAAAGGGAATTGCAGTATGGGTCAATTGGTCCCATCACCTCCAACAACTTACTTTGCTTGCAAAAATAGGACAGCTGGGATTGAAAAAGAGGTTCGCACACCGTTCCCTCCAAGTTGCTCACATACAATTAACACTGGGAATCTGCAATTCCCATTAATATCTGACAACATAATATCATATACAAACAAAAGAGAAACTAAAATTTTTTTATTTTAGAAAAAATAAACTTTTCAGACAAATAAAAAAAGCAAATTATTATTATTATTTTTTTGCTCTTTGAGATTGTAAACAAACAAAAACAAATTTAGATGTCAGTAGATTTGATACTAATACTGTATGCATCCATAATGATTGATTACAAATCATTACCTTTCTTTCCTTTCTCTTTTTTTTTTTTCTCTCGTTGTTGCATAGATAAAGAGTAAGAAAAAAATAATCAAACCAAAGTTTCAATATTCAATTCTATCAACAAGGTTGCCTTTTTCAGTTGCAGTCAAAGACATTGGATGAGCTGTGTCATTATTTATTTGGTCTTGTTTCATTAATTATTTTTTTGAAATTATTATTAATTTTATTACTTTCTTTTATTTGGGTTTTTCACCAGATTTTAGCTTTTAATATCAAAAATAATTTTTTTCCTTTTTAAATATGATATTTTTAATTTTATTTTACTGTTTTACCATTGTTCTTCTTCTTCTCTGTTTACTGTTTGGTTTTTTATGAAGCAAGGCAATGAGTGAAGAAATGGACCGTTTTGGATTTGCTTAATTTGGAATTCTGACATTGTAAACAGATGTTTTTGGTTTTTGCCTTCTGCATTTAGGATCAAGTCTGTCTAGTCTAGATACAATGTGCAAGTTGTCATGTAATAATATGTAATGAACCAACCATTTTTTGCCACCTAAGCGAAGGTCAAAGTTCACGAGTCTTGCAAGCCACATGCACCCCTGGCCCATGGTTTTAATAATTGCAGTATATTGTGTTTTCCACTTCCCACTGTTTTACACGCAATTTTTGGGTTGGATTCGTCCCTTCTTATATATTCATTATTTTTTAATATATTTTTTTTACTAATATGCGTAAAATTTTATTTATTAAGTTTAAAAATTATGTTTATAAGTAGCGATTAATAGTGTGTATTGAAAAAATAAGAGATTAAAAATTTAAAATTTAAAAGTTTATTTATGTAATTAATTAATAATTAATAAATTTAAAATTTAAATCTTAATA
>JBBYHM010000011.1:4166495-4178218 GCA_038381775.1 Adansonia rubrostipa | reverse complement strand
ATTGCTCTACTTTCATGCCTGAAGTTTACCATTTAGCACTGTGTTTTCATTGAGGTTCCCCACTTGACTTCACAGCCTAAAGTGAATTTGACTGACTTTCACCATTCAAAGCCTCACAAAGATGAAGCTACTTGTTTTAACTTAGTACACAACTAAAATTCTTGTGAGATCTTGGCATTATTTTTGCTGGTGGTCTAAGATTATTGTTTCAAACACCAATGACGGTACTATTCTTTATATATATATATATATATATATATTTGGTTTTCTGGGTGGATTGGCTGTATGGGTAAGTGGCAAAAGGAAAAAATCATTGTTAGTGTAACAATACTGTAGACTGTAGTTAAAGATTTGGCCTTGTCCTTGTGAACGGCCATTTGTTTGCTTTGTAAAATCTAGCATATTATCCTGGTGATGGTGAGCTAACTGTTGGGTCATTGAAAATTGTCAGCAGTAATCATAACTGAAAGAGTAGCAAACTAGAGAATCTAAAGGAACATAAATCGACTACTTGGAAATGGCAATTATAAGAGTTTTATATGAAGTCAGACCCAAATACCCAAAGAGAAAATCTAACAATAAAAGCCGAACCCAATCCCAATCTTCTCAGCCCCACAAAAATACCATCGAGAAACTTCTGTTTGGTAAATCATGTTTAAGTAGAAGCTTCAAATAGAATAATAGTTGTTGCACCTAATACTAAGGCACACAAATGAAAATTAAAATTCAAAGCATGCCATTGCCAACCTATATATGTCCTAAATCTATTGTGTAATCAAATTAATACTTACTCCTAATTAAAAGGCCAAATAGAATAGCCCCTTCGCTAAAGTAGATTTTTCGTTTATATATATATATGTTTTTTTCTCGTTTGGTAGGGGTTATAAACGCTGCTAATATCTTCCCAACGTTTGCAAAAAGCGCCGCCTAATATCCATTGAGAAAATATAAGCGACGCTCATAAATTTTGTATTGTTTGAGAACTCCTTGGCGTTTGTAAGCAACAGGATGTATGGCGTGGAGATTGAGATATTGTAAAATATAGCTGCCCTTTTTTATTATAAAAACCATTAGACGGCGACATTTATTTTTCAAAATGCCGTTAAATTATTGTGTTTATAATAAAAATGCCACCGTGTACGTATTTTTTTAATCACAAGTTTCTATATTTGGATATATAACTTTTTTTTTATTCTGAATTTATTTCATGAGTAAACAAACATGGTTATACGATAATATCAAATTAAATTTGGTTTCATTAAATAAATAAAACATCCACACATAGAAATTGTATTAACAAGTAAAAGTCGAAGAAGTTAACACATGTTTTTCTATTACTTTCTAAGATAATAAAATAAAAAAAACGTGAAATTCATGAGTAACATTGGAAATGGAAGAGTACACACTGAAATAAAATTGTGTACAAAATCTGAAAAAAAAAATTGCAAAATTGTAATTGATAATAAAGAAAAGGGTTAAAGTCCTTATGCAATCTTTAACTATAGTCTAAAGTGTATTTTAATCTCTTTACTATTGAAATGAGTATTTTTATCTTTGCACATTCGAAATTAGAGTAACAAATAAAAATTATAAACGGTATTAAATGAAATTCGTGTAAATGGTGATTGTTGGTTTTTGTGGAGTTTTTATGTTTGAGGAGTGAACCTGAAAATGACGAATTTAACAAAGAGAAACAGAAGTTAAGAGAAAATGGCTTAAAGTAGTGCTGCAAATGCTATTTTTTGAAAATGGAGAATTTCAATTCCTTAAGGAAATGGTTGCTAATTTATGAAAGCTAGAGCGTTTCAATGGAGAGAACTTTCTTTGTTGGCAACAGAAGTTGCAGATACTCCTTAACACTTTGAATGTTGCATATGTTTTCACTACTTCTAAATCAGAAGCAAAGGAGAATGAAACAAGTGATGATGTTCATAAAAGGCAAAAGTGGGAGAATGATGATTATACTTGTAGAGAATGCATTTTAAATGGTATGTCTGATTCATTGTTTGATACTTATATTTCTATAACCTATACAAAGGATTTATGAGATAAATTAGATACAAGATACATGAAAAAGTAAACAACTAGCAAAAGTTCTTGATGACAAAATGGAACTCATATAAAATGAATGGTACTAAACCTATCATGGAACAATTTGTTGAAATTGAACTATCCTTAATAAATTCAAACAACACACGATTGAAATGGATGAGGCAATCATTATTTCATCTATTAATTATTAACTCCTATCTATATGGAAAGACTTCAAGAGAACCTTAAAACATAAAAAAGAAGATATCTCTTTTAAAGAGCTTGTGAGTCATCTTAAAATTGAAGATCAATATCACAAGGAAAATGAAAAAGAAAATGAGACTAATGTTTCCAAAGTCCATGTGGTAGAGGAAGCAAAGCCCAAAAAATCCACAAAGAAAAAGGTAATTTCCTCTAATGGTTAGAAATTTAAAAAGAAAAAAATGCATGCTTTCATTGTGGAAAGCAAAGCCACTTTAAGAAAGACTACTTTCTCTTTAAAAAGAGGAAATGAGCATCTCAAGTAGTAAAAGATAATTTCGTTGTGATAATATTTGAAGTCAATGTCTTGAAAGATAAACAAGCATGGTGGATTGGCTCTAGTGCTACAATGCATGTGTGCAAAAATAAGGCCTTATTCAAGTTTTTCCTTACAGAAAAGAAAAGGCAATGTGCTTTATATGAGAAATTCATTTACAACTGAAATCAAAGGCAAAGGGACTGTAGATTTAGAATTCACATTCGGGAAAGTTCTTACTTTAGCAAATGTGGATTATCTTCCGGAAGTGAGAAAAAATCTTGTGTCCGCTAGTTTACTTAAGATGTTGGTTTCAAATTAGTATTTAAAAAGGATAAGTTTGTATTATCCAAAAGTGGAATCTTTGTGGCAAATGTTATACCATTGAATGCATGTTTAAGCTTAATTTAACTCCTATTAATATCAATAATAAGAAGAATGATTCTATTTATATGGTTGACTTATTTAGTTATGGCATAGTTGATTAGGACATGTGCATTACAATAAAATACTTACAATGTTTAAGGATAATTTAATTCCTTCTATTAAGAAAAATGACGAGACTTGTAGGACTTGCATGTTTACTAAAATAACTAAAAAACCATTTTCGAAAGTTGAAAGATGGTTTAAGTTGCTTGACTTGATACATACTGATGTATGTGACTTATATGGAACTCCTTCACTAGGTAGAAAGAAATATTATGCTACTTTCATTGATGATTTCCCAAGATTCTGTTATGTTTATTTAATACTTTCCAAAGATAAAGCATTAGATAAGTTTAAAGTTTATAAGAATGAAGTAGAATTACTTTGTGATGTCAAAATAAAATCTTTAAGAATGCATAGAGGAGGAAAATATTATGATCCAAGTTATTTTGAGCCTATTGGAATTTGTTCATAAAGTTACAACACCATATAGTCTAAAATCAATGGTGTGGCTAAACGAAAAAATAGAGTATTAACTGAAATGGTTAATGAAACATTGTCCTACTTAAGTTTAGGATAAGGTTTTTGGAGTGAGGCAATGTTGATAGCATGTCATATTCAAAACAGAGTTCTAGATAAAAGGAACAAGGTTACTTTGCATTAGTTAGGGAAGAAAAAAAACCATACCAAAGTTATCTTGGGGTTTAGGGTTGTATAGCAATTGTAAGGGTTCTTGAACTTAAAAGGAAGAAATAATGAAAAAGAGGAATTGAATGCATATTTATAGGTTATGCACAAAACAACAAGGCATATCGATTCATGATTATTGAACCAAATGATTCAATATTCATTAATATGGTAATTAAATCAAATAAGTCATATTTGATGAGCAAAGGTTCAAGTTAATTCCTTATCCTAATGATATTGCTCAAATTAGTTCAAATGAACAAAGAAATGATTCTTCCAAAATTAATGAAGAAAACCTTGTACCAAGGAAAAGTAAAAGAGCTAAGAAAGTCAAAGACTTTGGCTCAAAATTTTATATGTTTTTAGTTGAAGGAACAAGGGAAAACACAAGTAATCATATTGAATATTGCTTCAATATGGAATTGGATCCTAAGACTTTTGATAAGTCAATGAAGTTTCAAGATGTAGCTTTTTGGAAAAACCTCTAAATGATGAAATGGACTTAATTATGGGAAACAATACTTGGATTTTAGTGAACTTAGTTGTAAACCAATTAACTGCAAATGAATTTTCAAAAGGAAAACAAAAGTGGATGAAATTATAGATAAGTTTAAGGCTAAACTTATTGCTAAATGATTCATACAAAAACATGGAATTTATTATTTTGATATATATACACCAGTTGCAAGAATTGCTACAATAAGAATACTTGTAGCATTGGCCTCAATTTATAGATTGGAAATTCAATAAATGGATAAGAAAACTACATTTTTAAATGGTGAATTAGATGAGAAGGTGTATATAGAACAACATGAAGATTTTATGATTCAGAGACAAGAAATAAAGTGTGTAAATTGATTAAGTCTTTATATGGACTTAAGGAGGCCTCTAAGCAATGGCATCAAAAGTTTGATAAGGTAGTTTTAGCTAATAGATACATTATTAATGAATCTGATAAATATGTATATAGTAAATTTACCAACGGTAAAGGTGTCATCATTTGTAGATATATGGATGACATGTTAATTTTTGTATAGACTCAGAATAAGTCAAAATTACCAAAAGGTTTCTGTCTAAGAAATTTGCTGTGAAAGATATGGGTGTTGCGGATGTAATTTTGGGAATAAGGATACATAGGTAAAATAATAAATTAATCTTACCAATCTTACTATATTGTGAAAATTCTCTAAAGGTTTAAATCACTATGATTGTGCAACAATTGCAACACCATTTGATCCTAAAATAAAACTACAATCTAATAAGGGAATGTTCGTTGCACAATTGGAATATGCAAAAGTGATTGGTAGTTTGAGGTATGCTATGACATGCACAAAATCGGATATAGCTTTAGCGGTTGGAAAGCTCAATAGATATACAAGCAACCCAAGTAACTTGCATTGGAAGGCCATTTCTAGAGTATTAAAGTACTTAAAGAAGACAATTGATTATGGCATTATATATTTTAGTGAACCTTCACTTTTGGAAGGATATATGGATCTAAGTTAGATAACCAACATAGAGGATTATTCATCTACAAGTGGATGAAAATTCATGATTGATGGGAAGGCAGTATCTTAGGGATCCAAGAAGCAAACATTTATAATGAGTTCTATTATGGCTTCAGAATTTGTTTAATTGGCATCGACAAGTAAAAAAGCAAAATGGTTGAGAAACCTATTATATGAAAATCCTTTATGGCCACAGCCAATGTCACATATTACAATATGTTGTGCTAGTAAAGCTACACTATTAAGTTCTTATTGCCAAATGTACAATGGGAAGTCAAGACACATTGGTTTAAAAATTAGCAACATTAAACAACTAATGATGGATAGGGTGATCACCATAGATTTTGTTAAGAGAGAACTTAAAGGATCCATTGATAAAAGGTTTTACAAGAGAAATGGTGTCTGAAACTTCTAAGGGGATGGATCGAGCTCATAAATTTAAGTCACACATGATAGAACCTCAAATCAACGCTTAATTGGACATTAAATTTTGAGTTTTAATGAGTCCACGTACATCATATGAATGTGGCTACAAGCACTAATACATATCTATTCATCCCAAGGTTATTTAAGTGTTTGAAACCATATGTTAAAAGGAAAGGATAAGTTAATTCTTTTAATGAACTTATAACACGTCAATTAAAGATTTGGAATGCGTTACACAGTAGCATTTTTGATGGAATTCACTTATATGAGTGGAAGTGTTGCTGCTTTTAGGAGAAACTCTTAAGCACTCATGAAAGGATACAAGACACGTGGCCTGTTACAGTGTCGACCACTGCTAAATGACTTTTTATGAGGTTTGAAATTCTATGTGTGGATTAATTCATGACTAATCATAGAAAATAGTTGGTCGAAAGATCCAAGATCTACCATACAATTCTTAGTAGATCAATAATAATAGTTTTTCACTATGGTGGAGGTTTTAAATTGGTAGATATCTTCACTTATGCATAAGGTTTCCGAAAGTATTGTACTTAGTTATTTTTAAAATGATGGGGTTTGTTGGACATATTTTCAAAATAAGTAAAAAAAATATGGAATTAATTAATTGAATAATCAATTAATGATAAACTAGCACAAAAGAAGTTATATAATAGTTTTGTTAATTTCCAAACTAAGGAAATTGATTTAAAGATCTCAATTGGAGAAGTTTTAAGGTTTATGAGATTCGCATCTCATAAATTTGGAATGAAAATAAGCTTCTGTTATAAATTAAATATGAGGATTCATATACCTATATAAAATGATTCAAATAACAGGCTTTGAAATATATTCTATTAGAATTTACAAAAAAGGATCAGGATCCTCTAAGTCGAGGATTCGAATACCCTAATCCAGGTTTGGATAGGTTTGTCAGTAACGGCTAGTTTCATTTTGAATTCATTCATAACTTGAAGGGATGTCCTTTTACTAGTAAAGATTGCCAATGGCACCTATTAAGTGCCAAAGGGTGAAAATTCAATGGAAAAAAAAGTTGGTTGAATTAACAACACAACTCTTGCTTGAATCTCTATAAATTGAGATCAAGATATCCAATAAATGAATTCAATTAAAAACCTAATTTGATCAGAATTTTTCTTTGTTCATCCTTCCCCGTCATTCTTAATTGAAGCTGGTCTCCTCTACTTTGTTTGCTGTGGAAAACCAACTAAAAGAAAGACACTTTTGTCCCTCATATAAAGATACTTTTGTCCCTCATATACAAGGCATTTAGTGGTTTGATTTCATCAAGGCAAAGTGATTTCAAACATAGGCTTTATTGTATCCTAAGGCTATTCGATAATCTGTGTTGCATACAATAATTGGTGGGGTCGAAATAAAATCTAACTTAATTCCTATTACGAACAATGACTTGATTTTATAAAATCTAACATGTAAAACATTAAAGTGGAATTTAAAACTATGTTAATCCGATTTTTACCCAAATCATGAAAATCCACTCGAAAATTCAAATTTACATGTCATATTTTATAAAGCTATATCTCCATTTAAATAGAGTTTGTTTACCACAATCAGCAAGTTTCCTTGTTTGCTTTTGTTCAAATGTATAAGGATAAAAAAAAATACTCGATTCAATAATAAAAAAACCAATATGCACTTCTGACTATAGTATAACGACTATAAAATTATCTTTAGCAAAGAAAAGAAATTCCAGAATTGCAGCCCCAAAACTCCCCTCTGTTGTTGTTCTAATCTGCCATTTATCTAATAAATTAATTCCTATGCTATGATTTTTAAGGAAATGAAGACTTTGGTGATGAATTCTCAGGATGTTCACAAGCTCATTTATAATGGCAAGCATCTCGGACTACCATTGTTGATTTGGGAAGGCAAAACGACAGGAGTTTAGGACTATTATTAAGGATAGAATCTAAGCAAGAAGCTAGGGCTCGAGGCTGGAAAGGCAAGCTGTCATCTTATGCAGGGAAAGCTACTATGATTCAAATTTGTGGCGCAATCTATTCCTACCTATGTGCTGATCGGTTGTTTTATGTTGCCTAAGAACTTAATCTATGAACTAAATATGATTATTTAAGTTACTGTGGAATGTCTTCCTCGACGTCAGCTCTTTTAGCAAAGCATTATGGTTGTAGTTTGTCTCCCGTTATTATCATCATTTATAGAGTCCCTGGAATATTATATAGGCCTTTGGGGAGGTGCTATGCAACCCATGCTTGTCAATTGAATGAGTAGACAGTAATCGGAATTCGGTACAGTTTTCACTCTTAAACATGAAAATGCCAAATACGGTTAACAAGATAAATACTTGAAGAATAGTGTGAGATTTTTGCTACAATGAGTTGCTCGGGGAGGGATTTGTTTTTGTACTGTACGTCTAAAGTTCACAATGTGGATCATGTGATGTTCTTTCGGGCATAGATGACGGCTGTTCTATTCGGTCTTACTTTGGCTGAAGATAACGATTTTCGTTCCTTGGTTATTGAGTTGAGGGTAACTCTTTAACTAGCCACTTAGGAGATTTCAAATTTCAATCTTCCATGTATGTTGAGGATGGGGTAGTTTAATTAGTTTCAGACATCTTGGATTTTGTTACTGTAGTGTAGTAATTGTTAGTTTTTTGATGTTAGAAGAAGGAGTTTTGATGTTAGCTTTCACAATATATTGAACTTTGATAAAGATGTGAAAAATTTTTAAAACATTATTCCAACTCGACCCATGAATAAATTTAATTAAGATCTCTTATTATTTTTTTTTAAAAAAAATGAAAATATAATTTCTTTACTTTTTAATGCCTACAAAATATTTAAGGTCGTTAAGCTCTAAGATTGTGCTTTATAAATTATAACAAGATAGAAATGAGCTTCATATTTTTATATATAATGATTTTAGTTAATCTTTCCATGAATCCTTATCATAAACCAAACGCAACCTTAAGGATTCTCGTTCGTACATATCCATTCGTAAATATCCACCTAGAACAAATCAAATTATTGGCTACTTCCAAATTCCGATTATTATGTGATTTAATTATGCTTCTCTTCTAGAGACCTTCATGAATCATGATAGAGGAAAATGTGTTTTCTTTTTTTAATTTATAAGATTTTGGATAGGGTTTATCTCCACTGAAACCTGTCATAACCATTATACGGCATATTTCTATCTCAAGATTCATGTCCATCTCCATGAAACTACTTGAAGCTATTACATGCCTTTCTTTCTTTAAGCTAAAAAAAACTCACACACACACACACATATATATATATATATATATATATATATTCATCATTTCACTTCTTAAAGTTCATGACATGATTTTATCACATAATGAAAGGGTGAAATAATTTCCTATATATACATAATATTAAACTTTGCCCCTCATTAGTTTTCTTTTTTATTTTTGTATAATTATATATTTATACCTTGGTATAGAATATATAACACAGAATATGGATATTGCAAAATATTTCAAACTTAAATTTCACTGATCCTAAAACGACGCACGTGCATGAGCCACTGGAAAGAGAATACATATATATATATATATATATTAGTGCCACAATTAAAATAAATAGTTAGGCAACTTTTAGGTGGTAATAATTGTTCAATTATTGGGAAAGTAGGTGGTGCCTATCTTATGCATTGCCAACTCTTTCAAATTTTCTATTATTATTTGTTTTTGGGACATTAATTCCTACTTTAGGGTTTCTTTCTTATTTTTCTAACATATCAGTTTTGGTTGGCCCTTGTCGTTTTTTATAACCATTAACAAAAATTAAATTATAAATCCCTCCATCTGCATGTCTTAATCTCTCTATTGCACTCCCACAGATTATTTCATTGTTTTTATTTTATTTAATCATAATTCATAATCGAAGTGACTCTCAAAAAAAGTTTCAGACAAATTTTCACTATAAAATCATATCCCAAGGGACAATAACCTAAAGAAAGTGGAAAAACGTATATGTTTTATGATTATATAATTTGATTCCAATGGCAAATTTAGATTGATTCATTCGTTCTTTTTTTCTTAAAGATTTAAATCGATCTTCCATGTCTTTTGAGCGTGCTAAAAGGGGGTGCATCTATCAGTCTTATGCTTCCATTTGTTTATTCACAATGGAAAGATAGCAACCATGCAATAATATTTTACTCTTTATCTCAATCTTTTGTAAAGCTAAGCAAGAAATAAATGATTGGAAAAGTAGAATTCCGAAAACCCATTGTTGGAATTCTGATTTTTGGACTAGCCAATCCAATTGGATATAGCTCCCTAGCCGTGCTTCCTGGGTGATTTTTTTTTTTTCCAAAAGATCGGGTTGTAGAATGGGATAGAAAAAATATTGTAAATATTCAAATTTGAACTTCAATTTTAAATATCATCTTTTAAAAGTAATTATGTTAATCGATTAGACTAAATTCTGGATTCTTTTGAGTGAACCATTTTAACTCTATAGCTTAGAGTAGCTTACCCCTTAGCCTTGATTACCTTCGATATAAAACTAGTAAGTTGAATGTTGATATTAGTATAAAAGTTATAATTCAGCCAAAAAGAGTGAGATCAGCCGCCATGTTTGGGGTTAAAATATCAGATTACAAGCAATCTTTGCTTTTAAACTAATCTTCCACTCAATAACGGGGGGAAAGTATTTGTTACTGTTGTTTAATTTATTCTATTAGTATAAGTTTAATTATTTCTCTTCAGCTTATGATTTGACGACAAAAGAAGCACAACTTTCTGCACTAGATGTAGGTAATGTTGTCTGATTATGTTTGCATAGAGGAAAAAAAAAAACCATAAAAACCCTGGATTCTAAAGTAGCAGGGGGTTGCATTTTTTTTAAAATTGCCATAGTCAGTAGCACTAAGGTCTTTTCAATGGGAAGAAATTAAAATTTGAAAAAATAAAATAAAAAGTTCTTCATCTTCTAGAATCCAAGAACTAAAAATTTATAGCACTTCACTGGAATATTCAGGGAACCATTTATTTTAATTTAGAACTGCAAACCAAGAAGAAAATATAATGAACTAGCATGGAATTAAAACTAAATAATTGAATCCATTGATAGTATTTTTTTCATAAAAAATATCACAGCATGAGAATAAAACAAAGGATTACAAATGTGGAGAATCAAATTTAAGATTTGTTAGATATCAACTTTTAAAAATAATTACATAAACTAATCGATTAAGTTTTGAGAGTTTACTGTTGATACCAAAACTTTTGGTGTGGGGGTCCTAAGGTTGATCAATTTCACCGAGACCTGCAAAAGTAATGACCAGTTAAGGTGGTACGTATGTAGTTCCAGCGACTCCCATCAAGGATGAAATGGAATATTTTATATAAGACATGCATAATAAGTATTTTCTTTATAGGTTTCGAGTAATTAAAGCCGATCAGTCCTATTATCTTTACGAACCATATTTGGGTATTTATGAGCAGAATTCCAGGAAAGACATGGAACTTCAAAATTCAAGAACTTTCGGTGGGTAATTTTGTGGTTAACCATCTGGACCAGAACTTAATCAATGCGTGCAACCAAAATTCAATTTTTACATCAAGTCTCCTCGGGGAGAGAGAGAGAGAGAGAGAGAGAGAGAGAGAGAGAATATAGGATTGGGGACATAAATTAACCAGCCCTGTTGTCCCACACCCGGTTGTTGTTGGGGGGGACTGAAGATGTCTTGACTTATGAGTGCAAAGTTACGCACTTGAATGTGCAGGAAATCATAGCGGCATCTGAAAGTAATAGGTTGCTAGGAGAGAGTCCCATGTCTTGCAATAATTTAAGAATTTGCATCCCCAGCTATGACTTATGAGGTACAGTAAGGCCACCCTTTTTTTTTCTTTTCTTTTCTTCCTTTCTTTCATGGTCCGCCAGCAGCATCATGAGTGAACCTAGCTAAAGGGCAAATTGATGATCATCATCATGGCTCATGCCCATGGGGGAAGTAGTCAGATCATTATCCAGATATTGACACATGAACTTCTATACAATTTCATGATGGACCATGATCTACCCATTTTTCACATATATAGTGCTCCACAGATTGATGTTGATCAAAAACATATATATATATATATATATATA
>JBBYHM010000011.1:4122301-4137282 GCA_038381775.1 Adansonia rubrostipa | reverse complement strand
TTATTCTTAATGTTTCTCTTGTCTTTATTAGATGAGAAATCGCCTTTGACAAAGGAGAGCAAAAGTTCTAAACCAGAAACATCCACCACTGAGAACAAAGCTTCAAAACCGGAACCTACTACTGGGGGGTCACAACCAGCACAAGCAGGAGCTTCCCCTGCCACCATGCCTGTACCTGGGTTTGCTCCACCCAATCCGTTTGATTTCTCAGCCATGAGTGGCCTTCTTAATGTAAGCTTCTTTGTTTTTATTTTAACTATTTCTTCTAATGCTGTGAAATGTTTCTTTGAATAAAAAAATTCCAATAGTCTTTAATTTATTTGATTTGCTTGCATTTTAATAGTTATAGCTCATCTTTTGTTGTGTATCCTTGCTAATGCTGCAATAGTAGAACATATTAAGGTTTATGGTTAATCTCATTGATTGACTGTTTCAGCAGTGAGCGAAATTGTTGAGTACTGGCAGAATAGAACAGTGTATGCTGATAACTTTTGGAACTTGTGTGAAACTTGTAAATTGATCTGTAGTTGCACTTTATTGGATCCGGCTTTATGGCTCAACTCAATATATCCAGAATAGGTTGTCAAGTAGAGATGGCAAACGGGCAGGTTCAGGTTGGGTCAGTTGGGATTCTAGTCATTTTGGGTCTTTTCGGGTTTTGGCTGTTTGGGGTTCAGGTCGTTTTTGGACCAGGTTTTCTTGAGTACGGATCAGGTTCAGGTTAAAATAAAATTAATAACTGAATTTTTAATGAACTTACTTCTAATTTTTTAGTATTAAGTTGGGGTTATTACAGGTTTGTGACAGATCAGTCTCTGGTTTGGGTCGTTGACTTTTTGGTCAATATAGGTTTGCCCAGGTCTGGAAACTTGTTATTCTTATGATTGATTTGGGTTTGATACTAATTTCATATTTCATTTTTTTCCCTCAATTTCGTGGCACTAACAGCTTTCTCTTTCAAGGTTCTGTTTAGCTAGAAGTAAAGAAAAGGGAAAAGAAAGAAAAATAATGGTTGAGCTACATAGCTCAACCCATTGGATTAAACTTTTCCCTTCCTCTTTCTTTCCTTCTTATGAAATGGAGTTTAAGTTTCAATACATTTTCATTTATAGCTTATGGATGTTAACCATCTTGGTTTGTTAGGATCCAAGCATTAAGGAACTAGCTGAGCAGATAGCAAAAGATCCTTCATTTAATCAAATGGCAGAGCAGCTCACTAAAACGTTTCAAGGGGCAGCAGAGGAGGACAGCATTCCACAGTTTGATCCACAGCAGTACTATTCAACTATGCAACAGGTTATGCAGAATCCCCAGTTTATGACGATGGCTGAGCGCCTGGGTAATGCATTAATGCAGGTATATGTGGGCTCAGTTGCCAACTTAAGTGCATTCACGGTTCTTGCAGTTTTTTTTTTCCCTTCTATTACGTTACATGAATTACTTCTGGTGGATGAAATTTTAGTTTATTCTTTCTGTAGGATCCAGCTATGTCAGGCATGCTTGACAATTTGACTAATCCTCAACACAAAGACCAAATTGAGGAAAGGATGGCTCGTATCAAAGAAGATCCATCGTTGAAACATATTTTAGAAGAAATAGAGAATGGCGGTCCTGCAGCAATGATGAGGTGAGTGATCAAAATAGTAAAATACTAGGAGATAAGAAGCCATACTATTCACAAGCTTGTGGGCATAACATTTTCTTCTTTAGATTGTATGATGTGCACATTCTACCATTTCATAATTAAATTAATTAAGAGAGGTTTCCTGGTCTAGGTATTGGAATGATAAAGATGTTCTGCAGAAGTTGGGTGAAACAATGGGTCTTGCAGTTTCAGGAGATGCAGCCACTTCTGCTGGTAACTCTGCGGCTGATGAAGATGATGAAGTAGGAAATGAGGATGAGTCAATTGTACATCATTGTGCTAGTGTTGGTGATGTGGAGGTATGGCAGAGTGAATGTTTTGTACATATGTTCTTCCCCTTTGACAGCTAATCTGAGAAGTCTTGACCTATTCATGGTTTAGGGTCTGAAAGCTGCACTATCTTCTGGTGCTGACAAGGATGAAGAAGATTCAGAGGGAAGGACAGCTTTACATTTTGCGTGTGGATATGGCGAGGTAATAATAATTTGATATCTGAATCTCTCTTCTCTCTCTCTTTCTCCCTCTCTCATTCTACACTGTTGGATTACCCAACAAATGAAGTAGTTTCATCTTGTAAGGACAAAGTTGGTGTGAAGTCAGATAGTTTTAATCAGTAATTGTATCCAATCCCAATTATTCTCTATCTTTTTATCATAAAAATAACCTCAGTCCTTAATGCACTAAGGGCCTCTTAGTAGCCTCATTGAGTGTAAGCTTTAGGACGGACAAATATTGAACCAGAATATGGATCATCTACTTAATAGACTGCTAAAAGATGTTTGGGATGGTAAGACTTGGATTAAAGCATCCTTTTGTTTGTAGCATCTCATCTTGGGATCTTTGCAGTAGGTAAAAGTTTATATTTCTAATAGATATATTGACGCAAATCAATCAATCAGGCTTTGCTTATTATTATCAGATATTAGCGTATCATGGAGTCTGTTGGCTACTAAGCTATGCTTGATTCTTGGTTTAGCGGTACCATCTAGTGGGCATATCCATTACATTTCCTTGGAAAAGGATGGGTTTAACATCACGTTTACTGTATGTGGGGCAAAAGCGAGTACAACTTTGGTTTTATTTTTCAGGTGAAATGCGCTCAAATTCTTCTGGAAGCTGGGGCAACAGTTGATGCTTTGGACAGGAATAAGAATACAGCACTTCATTATGCAGCTGGTTATGGAAGGAAAGACTGTGTGGCCCTTCTACTGGAGAATGGCGCTGCTGTGTAAGTAACAAATTGTTGGTTAAACATCGAAACTGACCTCTTATACGAGTAAGATGTTTATATATGTATATAATTCTGTAATGTAAGTCCTTGTTATTTTACTGCAGCACCCTCCAAAACATGGATGGGAAGACTCCCATTGATGTTGCGAAGCTCAACAATCAGAATGAGGTACTAAAGTTGCTGGAGAAGGATGCCTTCCTGTGAAGTGGGAGGGCCGGGGCAAGGCAATGGTATGTGTATGTTTCGTTTTGTTTATGGGTCTAGCATGTTATAGTCATTTATTTGAATTTACTGTGCCATAATGTGAGACAAATTTGCTTTCATCGGTACTATGGGGTTCTACTCACGGCCGGACGCGTTGTCTTGTCTGTCTATGCTGTCTTTGCTTCTGGCTGGTTGCTACATTTTACAGCAAATTTTATAAAATTAATGTTTTTAATTTATTTCCTGAAGTAGTTTCTTTCTACATGGGGATTGGACAGTGTGGACCAGATAAACTTATATAAGAATTTTTTTTTTTTTTTTTTTTGAAGATGAGCGTAGAATTTTTTTCTCCGGATAAATATGATTTAAAAGCCTTCAAAATTCAAGCTAGAAAGTGACTGAATTTTAAAGGATAAATGAGGAATATCTCTTAATAACAAAATTTATAAATTTATATATTAAAAAAAAATGTTAAACCTTTGCCTGGATTAGAGGACTCGAAGCTCGACAGGTCTGTGTGTTAGGTAGAAATTCATTTTATCTCTAGGGAAGAGCATTCCTGATTTTAAAATGAAATTCCATCTATTTCACTTGAAATAATTGATGGAATTAGTCGAATTAAAATGACTAACTGAATGTGCACTTTATGGACTTAAGTCGATCGGTTTACTTTGTTTGATAGAATTTAAATTATTAAAAGAATAATTTTTATTATCATGTAAAATTCATTTTACATTTATATTGTATTAGATTTTGACACATCTGTATATAAAAATATAGAAATTATATTTTAAAAATAAAAAAAAACGTTATTTGATGAGTAGATGTGAAAATATTTTATAGATAAAAATATATAAATACTCGCTGATTTTATATTTTGTATTTATTTATTATAATATTTTTAATTCAATCTGTGTCATTTAATTTTTTATATCAATTTCAGTCAAACATTTTAATAATAATAATAATAATATAAATATGTAATAAATGATACTTACATTATACATAATTTAAAATTATTATGTAAGCTATGTTGTTTCCGTTAATTTTATTATTACTATCATCATCATCATCATCATCATCATCATCATCATCATCATGAGTAACATAGCAATCCATTCGTGGATGGTGGGGGATCTCTTTACCAAAGCTGAGGATCGAACAAGGGTTATTTGGCCATTTTGATTACAAGCTTACTGACTGCCAAACCTTGCGAAGCTTAGCAATTATTACATTTTCAATTTGAGTACCGATAGCCCACTCATTGAGTAAATCAATTTTTCCCAATCGATTAATAATTAAAAAAAATTTAGAATAAATTGAATTAAATTAATCACATTTAAACAACTAAATTATTTTTTAATCTACTAGCATGAACCTTATCTTTCTCGAACCAATTCTAGATATCATTTTATTAATAAAAATTTAATTTTTTTAAAAATATTTTAAAATATTAATATAAAAAAATTGAATAATATATTTTAGAAGAATCGAGTCTCACGTCAACAAGCCTAGACTAAGGCAAATCAAAATCCAAACATAAAACCGGAGAAACCAGTTACTACTGACAACTTGGTTCTCATAAAAAAATAAAACTAATTACGGTGGAAGTGTTTTTTTTTTTAATTTTCTTTTCTTCTTGTGTTTTAATAAACGAATAACTGTTTCCAGTTAAAAGTAGCTATCAGTTTTCAAACGTTACGGATTTGGATGAGGTTAGAACACGGGCTACTGGCATTGATTGCCACGTCACGACACCTTTCTCCTCTTCAGGCAAACCCGTCTTTTCGTTTCAAAAACAACAGCCTTTGCGTCTTCCGCTTTCCATCACCATTTCCTGTCAAAATCAACACCTCAGGTTCATCCCTGTTCTTCCTGCTGCCGTACACGAGTCCGCAGATAAGGAAATCCTCGAGCCCGAACGCTGACAGATGCTTGTGAGGGGGGGGGGCACGATAATTCCTACAATTCAGGGGTGGTCATATCGGCGTGCTTGGTCGAATGGTCTGTATATTTGCGGGAATCGGCGTCGTTTTGTTCAACAACGGCGTCCATGAGTTTCGCGACTTTTTGTGGGACGCGATTCCTTACGGAGAAGCTTCCTAGTGGACATGTGTCATTTTAGTGCCTTTGTGTGGCGGTTTCATCTTCAGCGTCTTGAACTTTACTAGAGACGCCGTTCCGAAAGCTGGTCGTAGTGCCAGCGAAAGGGTGCGTTGGATTTTTTTTTCTTTTCTGGAAAGCTGTAGCCACTTGTGTCACGTCCGGGGACTGGTAATTCCTTACGACCCGATGGTCTAAGCATCGAGATTGGTTCTTCAATTGCGAAAGAATTTTGGATAAAAATCCTCAAACCAAGCTCTCTCTTTTGGCTGCTGGAATCTCATCTCATCTGGTTCATTATCTTTTCTTTTTCTTTATTGCCAATAGAATTTTAACCAGTAATTTGTTGGAATTGAATCTCTTTAATTTTTATTACTTTGTTCTCTCTGTATCTTCAGGTTTCACTGCGCCTGTTGCGGGTTTTGGTATCCCACCACAAAAAATTAATGAATTAGACAATAACGTAATAATATTGTAATTGTAGTTTATCTATATAAATAGAGCTTATAGGGTTCTATTATTTATAATTAATTGTGTTTGAATTTATATCTATGTTAATGTTAAAAAGAATAATTGAATTTAATATTATAAGTGATGGAGTATTAATTTAATAAACTTAAAAAGAAAATTAAATACCTCCGAGATAAAAGGAAGTTAGGGACTCAATTTCGGGCCCATCTACGGCATGCCGGATGGTTACATTGAATCGGTGGAGTAGCAGGGGCAGGACCGTGTCTCTCTATAGTCTGCCGATCATATTTCATTCCGTTTTCACAATCTAGATTACCAATTTTAATCTGCCATCACTTCTCCACCAGCTTGCAGTTTGACTGATGTTGTAATACGAAGTAAAAATAACAACAATAGTTATTACGTACCACCTTTGCAGTTTGATGTTGTTATAGTATTTTATGTCACATCTTTAGCCCTAGCATTTGTTGATAATGATTGATTGATTGAGGATGATGGGGTATCCAACGCGGATGCTAAAAAAAAAAAGAACCTGCTAGTTTTCACCACCACCATGCTGTGTGGCCCTTCATCTTGACGTCTTCATTTGGGCTGTCAACTTTCATATTTATACAAACAAATATGTGAACTTATTTGCCCCAAAGAACAGAACAAAATTTATTTAACAAAGTGAAAGCGAAATCTGCCTTCAGGAAATTGTAACGGTTGGGATCTTTGCAGCCTCACGAATGTGATAGTGTTTTTCTTGCTATGGGACCATTGGGAGGTTACATATTATCACATTTGGAGCTTGGAAGTACTGTTTAGGTTATCCTTTTATATCCAACAGAAACCAGAACCAGAAACTTAAAAAACGGATGTTTTCGTCATGCAAGATTGGATTTATAGAACCAAGAGAACGTGTTAAAACAAATGACTTTCTGACAGGACCCTGGAAGATCTGGTGCAATTCATTTTCTGCCGTGGAAGAACAGTGTCAACGATGCAATTGCCATTAAAACCGCCACAAGTTTGAACTCATTTTTTGATCAGCAAAACTACCGGAGATTGCCTCGCTCTCTAAATTTCCATCTCGAAGTTCCTTACCACAGTTTGTTTTCATTCCTTCGATTACATCCATCGGACTCTTCCGAATGTTTTTGACTAAAATTCTGTTTCTAGTTCTAGAGTTCGATCGGACTATTGTTGTTGTTAAGTATTAAAAGTAGGTAAATTCTAAATTGCAGAAAACTGCACCAGGGTTGATCTTTTCCATATATACAGTTAAAAAGATTTTGAAAGGATTTCAGCTGCTTTTTTCCTATATGGTATCTGTTGCTAGCTGTTCCAATCATGGTAACTGTGTAGTTCTTCATTTGTGCTAGAATTGCAAAAAAAATAAGCAGCCACATAGGGGATACTTTTCTAGTTTAGTTAAGGGAGTCATTTATTTTAATTCGAAAGATGTTACATAAAAAGTTTCTTTGACCAAAAGACCATTTCTGACTGCATAAATGTATGCAGCCTTACCTGCATTTATTGGAGAGAAGTCTGGAAAATGGAGAAAGGAATGACCGGGGGCCTGCAGGGGTCATCTGTATCAAGTTTCAATCCCTCAACATCATCAGCAAATAATCAATCAAGCAGTAGAGAACAGCAGAGATCGATCGAGTTTTTCGAATCATTGGGTACACGAAATGTTGGACAATCTAGTGACACTATGAAGGTCACTTCTGCTACAAGGAAAGTGCATGTGGACAAGTGGTTGGCTATGGAAGAAGAGGCTGCCAAAAATTCTAAGACCATAAACTTTGATGAATCCATCAAAAACTTGAATGGGGATAGCAGCACTGCAGGGAAAGACTCAAATGGATGGTCCTCTCGGAGAATTTTAACTGAAGCTATCATAGCTGAAAGGACTGCAGAATGGGGTATTGCAGTTAAGTCAGATATTGGAGAAGGTAGTTTCAAAGTGATTGGCAGAATAATGGCAACTGGTGGAGAAGGCGATCGGAACAAAAACTCATTAGACAGATTTACAGTGGACTCGGCAAGGACATCAAATGAGTCAAATTATGGATTGGATCAAGGGGCCTTTCCTAGGGTGTCACAGGAGCTGAAGGATGCTTTGTCAACCCTGCAGCAAACTTTTGTTGTATCTGACGCCACCAAACCTGACTGCCCTATCATGTATGCCAGCAGCGGATTTTTCAGCATGACAGGTTATTCATCAAAGGAGGTCATAGGAAGAAACTGGTAAGTTCAAGCTTTTAGATAAGTAAGGCAGTTAGGAGCCGTTCCTAAGGAAACTGCTGCTCAAAGTCATTGCATTTTTCCGTTGCTAGTCACACACGACAGTATAGAGTTGTACACTTGCCTGAATTCAGTTAGATATATTATGGATTATTATACGATATATTAGGAATTAGGAAATTATTATGACATTTGGAAATACAATAAATCTCTTAAAAATTGAATATGCAATGCAATCTTTATTTTCCCCATATCTTTTGTTCTGCTGTTTTATAAAGCTGTTTCTTTCTGAACACTACAAAATCTGAGAGTTAGAGGATGTTGTAATACAGTCGGTTTCTACAAGGACCAGAAACAGACAGGAATGAGGTTGCCAAGATTAAAGAAGCAGTTAGGAATGGAAAAGGCTATTGTGGGAGGCTGCTTAATTACAAGAAGGATGGAACCCCTTTCTGGAATCTTCTCACTGTCACTCCCATCAAAGATAATAGAGGAAAAACCATCAAATTCATTGGGTTAGTTTTACTTCTTTTCTTTCATAATTATGTCATGTGAATGCTCAAAATTCATGCATAGCATAGCTATAAAATGCTGTGTTACCCAGACTCTTTTATTTTCACTAAAATATCAATGTTTCGGACATGGATATGAGGAATGATCCTATAAATATATGGAAAAGCTTAGAAAAAATTGAACATACCCGTATCTGACACTCGCCTCCGAGTCCTTGTAACATAGATCGAATGGATGCTGTTTCTGCAGAATGCAGGTGCAGGTCAGCAAATACACAGAAGGTGTCAATGAAAAGGCATTGCGGCCCAATGGATTGCCTCAATCGTTAATTCGTTATGATGGTAAAATTATACTTAATTTGATGGGGGGGTATTTTATAGGATGACTTAAATTTTAGTATGTAATAATCCTACGTTTTTTTCAAAAACAGATCGTCAGAAGGCTAAGGCTTTAGATTCCATGACAGAAGTTGTTCATACTTTGAAGCATCCACGATCTCACATTCAAACAATAAGCAACAATGCAACTAACAAGCTTGAAGAGCAGGATAAATTCAACCTCGATTATCATCTGCCTAAATATGCCGAAATCGAAAACGTTAGTACCCCTGGGAGATATACTCCCCTGTCAGACATCAGCAGCACTATAGCCACTCCTACGCAGGAAATCGGCAAAAAAACTAGAAAATCAGCACGCATTTCATTGATGGGGTGAGTCTTTTTTGGTTCAAGTTTTTCATCTTTCAGCATTATGCCGAGCTTGCTAGGACTGTGCTTAGAAACTTTGCTAACTCAAAACAAATTTAACAATTGGGTTAGCTCCATTGTGACTCCGAAATGAGAATTTAAGTTCCATATCTGATACATATTACACATTTTCCCCCAGGTTTAAAGGCAGGTCTTTCAGCTTTGCAGCCAAGAAAGAAAAACAACCAATTATTGAACCGGAGGAGTTAATGACCAAAGACATAGAATGCACTGACAGTTGGGAACATGCTGGAAGAGAAATGGACATTCGCCAAGGGATGGATCTGGCAACGACATTAGAACGTATAGAAAAGAATTTCGTGATCACAGATCCTAGACTTCCTGATAATCCCATTGTAAGGAAGAGTTATTTCAGTATTACTGCCTTTTTCTTGAAAAAAGTCCCATTCTACACTTTTATTCGATACTTGACGAAGTTTTGCTAAATCATTCAGTGCATCTTTGCCTGTTAGATCCTGTTTTGGAATTGTACTAGCTTTTTGAAAGAATCACTATAATGTTCGAATGTATGCAGATATTTGCATCTGATAGCTTTCTCGAATTGACCGAATATACACGCGAGGAAATCTTGGGAAGGAACTGTCGGTATGTAGTTTTGTACTGCTTCAAATTTCAATAACAGATTTAAAGAACAGTCGTAACACGATGTTACCATTAGATTTCCAAATTAATCATTAAAAACCAGCATAATCATTTTTTTTTTTTGCACAGGTTTCTTCAAGGACCAGAAACTGATCAAGCAACCGTGTCGAAAATAAGAGATGCTATTAGAGAACAAAGGGAAATCACTGTTCAGTTGATCAACTACACAAAAAGCGGTTGGTAAATTAAGATATGATAAAAAAATTAAAATAAAAAAGAAGGAAAAAAGAATATGCATTCTGACAGAAACAGTATTTCACTGAATTGCAGGCAAGAAATTCTGGAATTTATTTCACTTGCAACCTATGCGTGACCAAAAGGTAGTCAACTGTTGAACATTTTATGTGATGATCCTAAACATACTATTTTTGAAGACTTCTTTTTATAAATTCCTTGTTATTTTGACAGGGTGAGCTTCAATATTTCATTGGCGTCCAACTCGATGGAAGTGATCATGTTGAACCTCTAAGAAACCGCCTCTCTGAGAATGCAGAGCAACAAAGTACTAAGTTGGTCTGTAATTTTTCTCTTCTTCTAATTATCAGCAAAGTCGATTAGGATAAATATTAATAGTGAATATCACTGGCAGAAAGAGAGAGAGCTGAAACCATAAAGATAACGATCATTTTTTTATTAGGTCAAAACCACAGCAGAAAATGTGGATGAAGCCGTTCGAGAACTTCCCGATGCCAATTTGGTAAGGTATTCTTTCTTTCTTTTAGAATTACCGTTAGCTATGTCCTAAAACATTGATGTCAAAAGATAATAAATCTGTGCCTCTGATTGCATTGATGAACAAAAGAAACCCAATATCTAGTTTGATTTTTACATTTGTTAACGTTGATTTCTAGTTGCATGGACTCCATATAACTTTTTTAAACTAAAATTGCAATTGAAATTGAAGAAAAGAAATTATTGAACAATATATATATATATATATATATATATATATATATATAATGTTGCATATGAAGTTAGTTAAGAAGTCATTCGTTTTAAGATTATTCTACTAAAACTCATCGGAAGTTTGATTTCTAATCAAATGCATTACAAATTTTGGTACTTCACTTAAATATGCAACTTATGATTTAATTTGTTTTTTTTTTTTGATAATTTATAATTAAATTTAAATAAAAATATTTTTTATTTATTAAATAATAATTCAATTCAAATTAAATTGATTCAAATAAAAAATATTATATTTATATTTGATCCAATTCGAAGATACCTTTCAGTTTTAGTTATAATTATATGGTCCGTCAAATGGGACTTAATTTTCCAGCTTCCCATTTCGCTATGCATGAACCAAAAGTATCACAGTTGACTACGTCAAGAAGTGACGAGATCTTCTAAATTGATGTGTCGCTTTTTTTTCTTATATTGGTCAGAGACAAGAAGATTTGTGGGCACTCCATTCTCGGCCTGTCTTCCCACGTCCTCACAAAAGAGACACTTCTTCTTGGCTAGCAATTCAGAAGGTAAAGCTTTTTCCAAACTGAAATTCACGATATTGTCTGACAAATGCATGCTGCCTCTCAATTGACTCTCCCTCTCCTTTCCTTATTTATTCTTGGGGGGTCTTTTTAGTTCACTTCTCGTGGTGAAGAAATTGGTCTGCATCATTTTAAGCCCATAAAACCCTTGGGCTGTGGTGATACTGGCAGGTATTACTCTTTCATAACTTTCTTGATGATCGAGGCTCTTTATCTTTTCTAAAATATTAATATTTAATATACGGATAATTTATTTACGTGAATATAAAATATGATACGTATGAAACGTTATATTAATATATATTATTTTCATTCAAATTATGTTATGTAGTTAGATTTTAAAAAATGTTAACTATTTATTGTAAAAATCATTAATAAATGATTCAAATAAATATTTATCATTTAGTTGTTAGTACAATGTGTAATAAATAGTTGACTTTTTTTTAAAATCTAATAGTGTAGCATGCTTTGAACGGAAGTAACAATCTGGAGCAATTATTTCGAACAGTCCCTTTTTGATACATCAAATATATGAAAAAATTTTAATATACTTGTACGAACACATGCCCTGACATTCACCAAGTCTAGATAACATAATTTGCCAAAAGAACCAGCTTCGTCTGGCAAGTGCAAGTGGAACTCAGCGATATAATGAGAAACATAATTTGCTTTTCCATGACACTGTTTTTATTTACATATTTTACTTTTTCACAAATGGTTTTCAGCTGCTAAGTTGTTGCTTTCCAATATTTCTGAAACTGTTTGGAAATGCTTCCCTCTACCCGAATGCATATGACGTTTAACCCTTAAAAGTTAAATCATATTATGATATGAATTCTGTAGTTCCTTTTGGATATCTAAATTATTTGGTGTTTTCTTGCAGTGTTCATCTTGTGGAACTGAAAGGTACAGGAGAATTATTTGCTATGAAGGCAATGGAGAAGTCAGTAATGTTGAATCGTAACAAGGTTTCGCTTATTGCTTAATTTGTTTTTTTGCTCAAAATGCAATATTGCTAATTTGACTTATGAATGGCTATATGCCTGCCTTGACTAACTTATTCTTCTCTGCGATTTACATTATGTATTATGTCTCTGAATTATAAGCATTTGAATTTGTGTTTGATAAGCGTTCTTCGAAATTTCAAGTAGACACTTTGAGTTGATGCCTGATTGAGTTTCCCTTTGACAGGTTCATCGAGCGTGCGCTGAAAGGGAAATCATCTCACTTCTTGATCATCCTTTCCTTCCCTCATTATACTCTTCTTTTCAGGTTTTCTCACTTTCACCCCTTTCTTTGCAGCTTGTGTAGAATTTGATTGATCTGTTGGCTGCTATTATATTAGAGCTGCCATCTGTTCGCAATCAATAACTATGTTCCTATGTGTTATTTAACATGCTAAATTGATGCTAGGATCAAATATGTCTTTCTAGTTTAGAACCATGAATTAATCTGCTTAACAAATTGAAGTGTACTAATGTTCCCTTATCTCCTCAGATTCCCACACATGTTTGTTTGATAACGGACTTTTGCCCTGGTGGAGAGTTATTTGCCCTGCTTGATAAGCAACCAATGAAATATTTCAAAGAAGAATCTGCAAGGTTACACCTTCTCCTTGCCTAAAAATTTCGTTCTTTCTAGTTGAAAAAACATGAATCTTTGCTTGTGGAATTCAATCATCACTACTTAAAAGCGAGTATCGTAAAATGCATTTGCATTGACTTGGCTATAGAATTTGATCACTTTACGTTGTTCTCACTGGGATCTTTTTTGACAAAACAGATTGATTCCTAGTAGCTTTCCTAGTTTATGTTCCTTTCTCAGTTTTAGGACTGAATTACTGAAATGTCTAAATCATCAGGATATCTAAATATTTATTGTGTCTGCAGTTTCTCACTACGATGCTATTGGTTTTCCAGGTTCTATGCAGCTGAGGTTGTCATCGGTTTGGAATATCTTCATTCTATAGGTATCTTGATAAAACTCAAAACAGATGCATGTGTCAATACTATTTCCATCGTTTTTCTGTTTTGTTTTCCAAAAACGGAGAGGAAAAAAAAAAAACTCTTTTCTTCTTGTACCGTAACAACGAGGAAGATGACAGAACGAGAGACAGATGGTTGGCTTTTCAGAATCTAAAGATTTCCTGTTTTGCCGCTCTGCTTAGTTTTAGGCACCTGTGATCTAATTCCATGCAACATGGTGCCGCAAGCTTGAGTAATTTAAAAGATTTAATTAGAAAAAAGTTGCAGGAAAGTTATGTTATGCATTTTAGCTCACTATTATTTCATTTTTATGGTTTTATGACAGGAATAATATATCGAGATCTGAAGCCGGAGAATATCCTACTCCAGAAGGATGGCCACGTTATATTAACCGACTTCGATTTATCATTTATGACTTCATGTAAACCCCAAGTATGTGAATTTTTTTTTTTTTCACTTGGTATTTGATCAGATGATTTGTTTGATAACTAATAAATCATGATAGTTTTGCATGAGATTAAGTTTATAATTGATTTTACAGGTTTTAAAGCATCCCAAGCCGAACAAGAGAAGAAGATCTAGGAGTCAACCACCTCCAACATTTGTTGCAGAACCATCTACACTGTCAAATTCATTTGTTGGAACTGAAGAATACATTGCTCCAGTACATTGATTCTGTTCATGCTTTCGTGTTCATAAGTTCGATTCCATTCGTTCCTGTATCTGTTTAGATACTTATAGTTTAGTTGGTTTCAGGAAATTATTACTGGTGCGGGACACAGTAGCACCATTGATTGGTGGGCTCTTGGTAAGTGGATGGTTTTATTCTTCACTATTTTTTCTTAATTGGAAATTACATTTATCTGTAATCCTATGTTACTCAGACTCAGGTGTATCGGATATAATTATGTGTCCGACATGATTATATCCCTTTCTTTTTATATTTTTCCATTTGTTTAGAAGCTGTTTTAGAGGGTCATATCTTCATACTCATGTTTTGATATGCATCGGACACGAGTACTTAAAAAAAAAAAAAAAGTTGGAGCAGCAGGATCTGGACATTGTTAATATTCTGTTAAGTATGACGTAAATGGATTAATATTCGTAATTTAGGTATTTTGCTGTATGAGATGCTGTATGGCCGGACACCCTTCCGGGGTAAAAACAGGCAGAAGACTTTCTCCAACATCTTGCACAAAGACCTCACCTTCCCTAGTAGCATTCCGGTACGTTTCTAATCCTTTCAACGATGGAAGATTTATAGCAGAAGATGACAACTTTTACCATGTTTTTGAAGCTCATTCATTCGACTTTCCTCGGTATCAATTTCATGAGTTATACGGCCTACTTCATGCAATTTAACCAACTTGTGTCATGCAGTCGTTGCGCTATTGAACTGAACCCACAGCTACCGTCATACTTGGTAATGCAGGTTAGTCTTGCAGCTAGGCAGTTGATTAATGCATTGTTGAACCGAGACCCCTCCAGCCGTTTAGGGTCGCGTACTGGTGCCAATGAAATCAAACAACACCCTTTCTTCCGCGGCATTAATTGGCCTCTTATACGCTGCATGGTAATCAAAACTTACTTCTACATTGGAGAATTGAGAACCAATCCAGATAGGCAGAAAGATACCTTGTTTCTTAATTCTTGAAACTACTTTATTGCTGCTACTTCTTCTAATACATTGTTTTG
>JBBYHM010000011.1:4043642-4071631 GCA_038381775.1 Adansonia rubrostipa | reverse complement strand
GTCCATACTTTTTGTCTTCAGGGCACCAATAATGTTACAGGTAGCACCTGAAACCAAAAGACAGTCTACAAGCATAAACTCTATAGGAATTCCGGCAGCAGCTATTAATCATTTGTATGGAATGTTCCACCATTTTCCTTTTACTGCTTAATTCATTGCTCAGAACCAAAATGGCACTCCAGTATCAGAAAGAAGAGGGAAGGGGGGATTGGATTCAGTACGTAAGATGTATCCGAAGAACTGTAGTAATCGAGTTATATATGCTGTGTGAAGTATTACAGTAGTTGAGAAACAATACTTTTGCACTGTTTCTTAAGAATCATAGTCACATGTTACATTCTATGTTGATTTCTCCGCTAAAACCATAGGAGGATCGGAACGGAAGAGCAGAGAAAAGGGGGAAAAATTCCCTACCTGGAAAAGCAAAAGGCGATTCTATTGAAACCGAAGACGAAGTGAAGCCCGAGAGTAGTATAGCATTGGAACTGAATCTTCTTTAATAAGCATAGTATCGCCATTCTGCCTTTCATGGGAAATGTCCCTCTCTATCCTCCCAGATCTGTAAGTCTATTCATCCTCTTTGTGGTAATTATTTGAGGACATGTTCTCTCGTTTTCTTTTTGAGCTGCTTCTAGATTTCTCTTCCTTTCCATCAATGAATGACAGAAATGTTTGAAGACGAGCAGTACGGGAGCCATCAGGACTGGTAGAATTAAGTTCCTCCAGATAGTGCCGGCTGAACTGGCGATACATCAACCAAAGGTACACAAGGAGAGCAAGCACACACGCAATTCCACATATAAGGAATAGGCCCCAGAAGCTTTTCAAGTCGAGCTGTATGGATTCAGCCGCAGAACTCTCGGAACTACAAGCACGTCTTGACAGCCATTTGTCGTGAATCTTCTGAAGCTCACCATTCTCAGATAGAGCTAGAATGGCAGTAGACATGTCAACGGCTAATGGAGAGTCTCTAGGAAATCCCTAAAAAGAGTAACATTTACTATAATCAGTTGAATTCCACATTTTATAGCTGGAGAGGGACTATAGCTGAATATCATGCAAGACACAACTTGAACAAACTCGATATACCAAAATGTGAAAAGAAAAAAGAAATTTAAATGAATTAGCCTCAGATAACTCACAAATCCCCATCCGCTTTTGGAAAACTCCTGGCCTCTAACAGAGAATTCACAGTGGTCTGAGAGGAAGAGGTCCATGTATGGTTGCTCATCAACTACTGCTGCTACTGTTCTCCTCTGAAGGGCAAGGCCATATTCTTCCGGTGAGCCAAGTGGAACAAGTCTAGATTTCCGAATATTCAGTTCCTCGATTAGATAGTTTTCAGCAAAAGACCCTATTTGGAAGCCTATTCGATCACTGCTACTAATTAAAGAATCAATTCCTTTGATGGGGGATGATAACTGTTGCACCGTGAGGATTGATGTCAGGCTAGCAGTGTAGCTTGAGTTGATTATCAGAACTACAAAAAGCCAGATAATCACTACGATGCGTCCAAGCGTGCTCACTGTGTTTTCTCCTGAAATTTTCAAAAAACTCTGGAGTTGGTATAATGGGCAAGGGTGATTCTAAGTTCTAAATTCTTGGTAGAAACAAGTGACACAGACAAAATGGAAAGAACTTACTATGGGAAAAAAACATTGTAGAGAAACTGAACCTGCAAGAGGAAAAAATGGAACACGGCAGGTAAAGGGTCCGTGAGACAATAAACAAGTTATGGATCAAATAGAAAGAGAATCAAAACAGATTGTCTTTTAACTGCCTATATTTCGAATTTGCACATACAATTTACCACAATCAGGACGAATGCATAGATATATTGTATACCTGCCGCATGTTCAGTGTAGTAAAAAGAACATCCATAATTTCATACGTGATGGAAACATTCACAACAAATAGAACATATAACACATTTGACACGCTAAGAGAACAAAGGCAAGAAAGAAAGAGAGAAGCTGACATATATTCGGGTTTTATAAACGTATCAGAAAGAAAGGCAGGCGGTTTTCACTTATCTGTCATAAAATTGATCCACTCAACTGTAGTTAGATTTCAGGTTTTATAAGTGTTTCAAAAAGAAAGGAGGGGTTGTACAACATTAGGCAGACGTTAGATTTAGTGTTTTCTCTTCATTTATGGAAGCCATATGCTAATGCATACATACAAAGATGAACTTCTTATGTTTATGTACTCACGACAAAATGGTGACAATTTGCTGCCTAGGAGAGCCCCGGAATTCATCATTTATTCTATGCTCAACGATCCACACGACCAATCCCACAAGGAGGAAAAATACTGCTGTGACTGACCACATCAAAGGAGTAAATGGCCTTGCAAAGGACCAAGGACTCGAACTTATCTTTTTTACTGGAGCTACCACAACCAGCCCTGATTCTATATACGGCTGAGTGAAATCTACTATTTTTGTTCGGTCTGCCACAATGGCAATGTCACCTACTGCAGCGTCAAAGACCTATGAAAAAACAAAAAAACAAATATCAGAATTGATAGGAAAAATAATTATCCATCATTTTATATCATTTATGAAACCAGTTGAACTTTTCATTGTAGTCTACTCACACCAGAATCAATTTTCTTGACGAGCTCATAATAGCTTGGGTTCTTATGGCCATCTCCAAATGGAATGAACCTGTATTTAACAGCATATGGCATAAATTTAATTGCAGCACGGAATACGTCTATGCAATATCCTTGCACATTATCTGTGCCATTGGCTAGCAAGACAAAGTCTCGGTAACTAACTCGCTTTGGAATTCCAATTCTTAATTCTCTTCCATTGTTTGGAAAAACCCATCCACGAGGCTTTGTTGTTGTTCCCCCAGGCCATACCACACTGTCCAAGTGTTGGTTTGAACTAGAACGATTAGGGCTTTTTCCATAGAGTGCCTCTGGTGGCACGATGGAAAGACCGGAGTAGTTAGACCAGAATCCAATCTGTCGATACCCAGTTTCAACCACATTAATAATGTCATATGAAGGATTTTTCAGGGACCTGTCTTCATTAAACTGAACAGGGCCTGTTAAACCTGTCATATTAGTCCCTAGTATGTTCTTAAGCAACTGCTTCCCTCCATCAAACATATTTAATGCAGAAAGATTCAGATTCCTCCCATTAAGACCATTTAATCGTATATCATTGGAAAATGACATGGTGCCACCCTGATCTAGGAACAACTTTACTGCACGAGCAAGCATCCAAACGGTATCATAGGCATAAAGACCATACGGGTTAAACCCAATAGAACCATTACTCAGCTGGTTCCAATGTGAAATAAAATCCCTTTTCCTTTCTGAATCAGGTGTATGAGGACGAAGCGTAAGTGCTCCTCTGATTGAGTTTGCCGTCTCCGATTTAAGTGGGGAAGTTGAATCTAGGACCGTGGACAGCCAAGAAGAAGCTATCCAAACATATTCTTTCTCCATCATTCCAAGGCTCTTGGCCACCTCAAAGACCAAGAGACCTGTTTTTGAGAAAGTGTGCAGAACAATAACCCGAGATTCCATCGTTTGAATCTTAACTAATTCTCTCCGAACATCACTTCTTTTTGCTTTTGGGTCTGGTGGAAGTGCGGCTTTATAAGAAATTCTGTGACGTCTCTCCGCAAGTTTATCGCCTAATGTAATTATACCATTTCGACTCTGATCATCATCACTAAAAAATGCAACTACTTCAGCCCAACCAAAATAACTAACCATCTCAGCAATGGCCATCATCTGGAACTCATCATTAGGTGCCGTTTGAACAAAGAAAGGGTACTGGAGAGGTGACAGGCTGGGATCTAGGGCTGTGAACGACAATAGCGGAACATGGAGTTCCTTTGCAAGATGAGATAAAACATTTGCCATCACAGTACTTTGTGGACCAATAATTGCAACAGTATCAGCCTCCATAAACTGCAGTGCTGTGAATATCAAAGAAACTAAAATCATGAGTATTGTTACTTCCCCCATTAAAATACTCCTGAAAAAATGAGGTATAATATCTGTAATGTTTCATCCGAAGTATTGTTATTTATCCTAATTCATTATAAACATCTAGTAATGGGATATGAATGAAATCAACCAAATATATATAGAATTAAAGAGTCATGAATAATATCAGGAAATTGAAGAGAACAACAAAGATTATACCTCCAATAATGCCAAGAAATGAGCTGAAGTTAGAATCATGAAGGGCAATAGACAATTTCCTTCCACCAAGAATGCTTGGATCAGAGTTAATATCATTCTCAGCAGCCTTTATTGCAACCTTTGCAACTTTCCCATTAATGGTGTTAAATGAAAAGATAGCTCCAACGTTCACAACATCAGGTTTCAAAGCCTCTTCTGAAAACACTCCAATAAAGAGAATGAACGTTGACAGCAGCAACACCACGTTCATGGTGATAACCAATGACATATCTTGGAGGGCATCAAATAGAAAAATTAACAAACGCCAAAGGGAAATTACTCAAATTCGTCAATTAATTAACACTCATACCGAACGAATATTAGAATCAGATTAACAGAATCACAGAACGAAACCCAAAATTACCCAAAGTTCATATTATCCAAAGGCAGTAAAAAGAATCATTTAGTTCCAAGGCAAGTAGCAAAATTGCAAACCCAGAAAGGCAATGAGACCAAAAAGCATTTTAAGTCTCTCACAAAAGAACATGACATAAACATTCCAAGTTCTGACATGGAGAACTAGAGAGCAATTATTTAGCCGACAGAATAGTGCTTTTTTCATTAAAAATAATATACAAAAAAGGCAAGCAAAGCAAGCATGAAATTTTATGCGACAGCAAACCGAATAAAGCAATAAATACCCATCAACAGCAAGAGAGCAAAAGTAAAAAAATTCAGATGGCTTCTTGGGATTTTTCACGAGGGAAACCAAACACTCACGATAACAAGCTGAAAAGGAGAGACATGCTGATGGAATTCAGAAGAAGTGGCTGTGGACAAACCACTAATCTATATCCATGATCTGTATACATAATTAAAATATCGATTACCTTTTTTAGTTTCATTGATATTCTTATTAAAGTAAAAATTTTCTTAATTAATATTTTTTAATTAAATTAAATATCAACTAATTTTATTTATTTATTTTCTTATTAAATGTAAACTTGTCATTTAAGTAAATACTTTTCATAATAATCAGATTTAACCATATAATATGTTTTGCTAAAAAACATTCTATTGCTTGACCTAATTCCATTAATTAAATTTCTTTTGGAATTTTCATTTATTTATCCACTCATCTTTAAAAAAATAAATAATAATTAACCCAATTCATAACCATTAATTAGCAAGAACTCAAAGACAAAGTAAGGTCATATAAAATTTGCTGACTAGTGGCAGTAATAACTTCACAAGGTCCATTAAAGTTCTTTTCACAAAGGCAAGCATTAATTATTTTTCAATATTTTAAGTATACAATATATATAAGTCCAATATAAATTATAATAATTGTAATTAAAATTTTGATATATCAAATTATGAATACAATTGCAATTAACATTCTTATATATAAAAATATATATTTTATTTTTGGTAAAAATTTTGATGCATAATTACATATATATATAAATAAAATAATAGTTTTGGCATAAAAAATTGTGAATCATAATTTATAAAAGATTTTTAATTATTTAAAAAATTAAATATATTTTTTAATAAATTAATTTTATTATATCTGAATTCATTTCAATTGGTTAATAGCTTACTAACGAAATTTAAAAAAGCAGAGAAAATTATTATATTTATATGCATTTTTGTATTCTAAAAAAATTATGTTGTTATTTATTATATAAATTATTGTAGGATTTAGTAAATGATTGATAAAATATTAGTAAATTTCATAATTATATATAAAAGCATGAATATAAACAAATGTTTGAATGAAAAAATAATCATGATTGTTTACTAAATATCTAAATTGCCATTATTAAATTATTTTAATATTTGAAAGACTAATCCAATTTATAAATAAGAATTTTAATGTTATTAAAATATTTTTTTTAAGTAAATTTATTTGATAATAATAAAAATAAAAGTTAGGTTTTACCTTAAATTGTTTGATTTCAAAGTTTTAATTTTTTATTAATTTTAAAAATAAATAATCTTATTTGATAAATAAAGAAGTTAAAACTTATATTAAATCTTCTATCTTCATAATTTTAATTTTACATTATCATTAAAAATAATAAACTTTACATTAATTTGATATACTTTGCATATGAAACAAATTTTATATGTTAGTACAAATTTCATTAATAAATGTTTTATTAATTTTATTTATTTTTAAAATATACAAAAATATGTAAAAAATTATAAGACAACAAGAATTCATACGTGACAAATGTGATATCTAATACAAGTAATTATAAAAAAAATTACTTATACTTTTAATAAATGATAAAAGAATTTTTTTATACTATTACAAATGTAATCATCTTTGAGATATATAACTGTAATTATGTTTTAAAGTTTTGAAATTATGTTAATTTAGTATGCTAACTCACATTTGAATCATCAAGTTTAATATTTTTAGATTGAAAATTTCATTAAAATGAAATTGTTGATAAAAATTTCAAATGGATGGTAAAGGATGAATAATATAGTAATAAATAATAAATAAATCCGTGAATGATTGAAAATATAATAGTTGTTGATTAATAATGTAGTAATAAATGATGGATGATATCGTAATAAATTATCAATAACATAATAATAAAATATGAATAATATAATAATTAATAATTAATAATGTAATAGTAAATTCTCTAATTAAAATTCTTTATCTTTTATTAATAAATTATGTAATTGTTTTTAATTATAATATGGAATTCATTATTATATTATCCATAAATGACTATTATTTCAATTTTTATTAATAATTTTATTTAAATAAGATTTTTCAATCTAGAAATATATATATAATTAGTGATTTAATTGCCACTTAATTAGCTAAGTTGATATAACCGTAATACTTAAAATTATAACTGAAGCTTGGTGCTATAATGACTATAATATTTGCAAAAATATACAAATCGTTTTATTCTTTGTTAACAGCTTATATAAACTTATACAACTACAACAATGAAATTTACTACTATAGACATTTGATCAATTATTTAATATTTTATTATCAATCCTACACTATTTTGTTATTCATTATTTACCATCATATTTTTTCAAATTTATATTATGTTATCAATAATTTATTATTATATTATTAATGGTCATATAAAGTTACATAAGATATTAATAAAGGATAAAAAAATTCTATAGTTTTAAAAATGTCATCATTTTTTTTTATAATATCTTATTATAATTATATACTTTAAAAAAATTGTGAAAATTAGCAAGTTAACTCACAATTAAGTTATTGGATTTGTTTTAAATTAAAAATTATTATTAATATTCGTAAAAATTACAGAAAGATAGTAATTGATGAATAAGATAATAATAAACGATTAATAACATAGGAGAAAATCTCATAATTATAATTGTAAAAATTAATATAAACCTTTAAAAAATTGATAAAAGAATTTTTATACTTTTACAAATGTAATCATCTTTGTTATACATAACTGTAATTATATTTTCTAGGTTTTTGAAATTATTTCAACTTAGTAAATTAACTCAAGTCATCACGTTTTGAATGCTTCTGTGTTGAAAATCTCATTAAAATAAAATTGGTAATGAAAATATTCAAATTGTTAGTAAAGGATGAATGATATAGTAATAAATTTTTTACTGGTTTAACTTAAAATCATCTAGCTAAATATGAATAATTTATGAAAATAAATTAGTTTAATTATATGATGTAATTACATTGAAAATTATTTATTTCTATTTTTATTATATAAAAAATCATTTTTAATACAAAATTCCAGGTATAATAATAATAATAATAATAATAATAATATCTTTTCAGCAGCGTAAACTAATCTTCCTAGAAGGATGGCTAGAAAGAACTATTAATACAAAGAACTCAAAAAAGAAATATCAATGGAAACAATAAAAGGAGCAGCAAATGGGAATTGGCAAGTAGAAATGTCCAAAAATTAAAAAAAAAAAAATGAAACAAATGACTCGCTACTTTTGCAGAATTGACGATTTATATATTCGTATTATAATTATATATTTTATCATGTAATAATTATTTTTAAAGATTTTATATTTACATCAGTATTGATAGATTTATAATTCGTGTTACACAGATTTTAAATCATATATGTATTATGTCGTATCTTGTTCTAACGACTTTATGCTTATCTTATTCATGTAATTATGTCTACAATTATCAAGTCAATATTTTTCATTCTTGTCTGTATTTTATTAAAGCGTATGTTGATATAGTGTGATGATAGGTAGACCCTCTTTACCATTTTCTCGGTGCTACTCAAAACAGTTTCATTTGAGTTTGGACCACATTGCTTTATTTAGCATTTCGGCACTGTATTTCTATTCAGGATTAGAGTTACGAGATTTTGTTTCACCACGCAACTAACCGGTAATTCATACAATCTTTGGTTTGGATTTCTCGTTTCCAAACCACCATAATTTAGAGACAGATTGACAGACAGAAAACCAAGTGAAGAAATGGCAGGGTAAGAAGGTATTTCAGTCCAAGCAATGATACACAATATCCTACCATGGATGCTACTAGAAAAATTGAGCTTTCAAGCTTTCAAGGGTGATTGGGTAGTCCACTAAAATGGCCAGCCTTAATGTAACCTAATCAAAAGCAAATTTGTAGAACCTCCTCCACTAGCAGCCAGTCCACCACCAAGTTTTTCAAATGTCTAAAGCTTTAGCCAAATACACAATACATGGTCGAAATTCTGCATTTCCTTCACACTAGACATCAGATTTTACTAAAAGCTGACATATTCTTGGATTATCAGAAGAATGTTATCCACACTGCTTTCATGATATGTTTTATGGAAGTCAAAATTAAAACATTTCCAGTTAAGTAACGCTAAGAAGTTTTTGGGATCTCAAAGCAAACTGCCGCATTGCACAAAATAAACCAGCCCTAACCTTAACGGTAGAAATAAAAAAAAAAATGAGCACATGAGCTCCAATTAATTCACATTAACAATAAAAAAAAATGATTTCTAATTGCTACAGCTGTGTGTTGAATTCTTTTGATCAAACTATGGTCTTCTGAATTTCAATATGCTATATGATTCCTTCCAATGAAGGCTTTACCTTCATTAATATCAGATATAGCTCACCAATCACAATCACAGATTTGCATATGAAACCCTTGACCAGATAGCTAAACACCAATTAAAAAAGTAGAAGTGTACCTGGCTTATTTCAGTCAAAAATCCTTTCCCCTGTTGAGAATATTAAGAATATGAAAGAACTAAATATGCAGAGCAACCCAGGAATGAAAAAGACTGCTCTCCAGCTTTCTGGACTAGAAAGATCTGAATACTTGGCTTTAGCAACTTCAAGAAGCTGTCCAGTCATATCAACCCCGATAATCCCAGCTAGAGTACCAGCTGTATTAGAGACACCCATTACAATTCCGGCATACCTTGGTGCAATATCCATATGATTCACTGCAAACCCAGCCCTCCCAAATGCCAAGAAACCAAGAGCCACAGAAGAACAGAAAATAGCTGCACCAGCAGTTCTGGAGATTGGAAGTGCCATCAGTGCGACTGAAGCAACCATGAATCCTATGGTGTTCAAGAACTTCCTAGTTTTAGTCACAGACAGTATTCTTTTGGTGATCAAGTGGTCGGCAAGAACCCCACCGATATTCGAGAATATGAACATGTTGAAATAGGGCATCATCTTAGAAGAACCCATTTCCTGAAGGCTGAGCTGGAGACCCTGCTCGAAGTACGTTGGCAGCCAGTTCATCAATATATAAAGAGCATAGTGGAATGTGAAATTATTTACCACGATAGCCCAAACTGGTCTGCTGACTAAAATTCTCTGCCATGGGATTTTGGTAGTTCTGACAGTAATTCCTCCATTCTCCCCTTTTATCTTCTGACTTGCTCTCGTAGGCAACAAAGATTCTCCAAAACCAGCAGCAGTGGCTTTCGGATGCTCAGATCGAGGAGGGTCAGTTGCATATTCAAACCAAAGCAAAGACCAGATGACACCTAGTGCTGCTTCTGCAAGAAATACAGACTGGGGACCTTTGAACTTCACCAGGCTCGGAAGGACAAGCATTCCCAGAGCTGCACCTAGGTACATCCCAGAAGTTGCAAGTGAAACAGATCTTGATCTCTCATGGGGTGGAACCCACTGTGCTAGGACAGTGTGGATGGAAGGGAAGATGAAACCCTGTGCCACACCAACAAGCAAGCGAGCAACAACCAAGATTGTAACTCTATTGGGATCTAGTGGAACCAAAAAACAAGTTGATGACCATAATACAAATGACAGAAGAAGAACCTTCCTTCCCCCAATCTTTTGAGCCACCCATCCTCCAGGTATCTGGGAACAAGCATAACCATAATAGAATGTGGAAAGTATTGCACCTTTGCTTGATTGGTTAATCCCTGTAGCATCAGCTGCAACTGTGTATGCTATGGAGAAGCCCACACGTTCTATATAACAAACACACGTGCTGACAAAGGTTAAAATGACAATTAAGTATCGCTTTGGGAATTTCATCCGAGCCATAATTCACTTTTACTCTTATATGGGGATCTTTATTTTGTAAATTGTCTTCATGCAAATCAATTGTCCAACAGCCTGGTTTTTCAATCCCTAGTAGCAAGAATTTCAGAACAAGAAAGCAGTTTTTTTTTTTTTTTTGTCACTGCTCCACACATTCAAGATATTACCGAAGCCTGGAAAGAAAAAAAAAAATCATTCAAATGTTATAAATGCAAGAAAAGTACGATCACATCAACTAGCAAAAGCTAAATGTTTAACTAGACATCAGTTAAGAAGGAATCAATGTTAGCTTCATTAGTAAAACTTTAGGTGAAAACCTCACAGTGAATGCTTGAATCTAGCAATATGATTCACTGACTTCAGCATGGACAATGCATGGAAAACTGTCCAAGATATCAGATACACAAAGGTTGTTATGACCATCAAAAAAGTTCCCCCATCTACCAAACCATGTGTGAACAGCAGCATTATTAGCACATTTTCCCCTCTACCTCTCACCCGAAATATTAAACCCACATGGCTAAGGGGATAGAAATGACTTCACTATTGACACACAAATAAAACTTTAAGTGCTGCACCATTTTGCCAAAGCCAATCATGAAAACATTGGTTAACAGATTATTGCAACACAAAAAAATTTTCTCACAGAGATTGCTGATATGACTGTACACACAAATTTCGTGATAAAATAAAATTTGAAGACAAATAAAAATTTTATTTATCACACGTCGCCTTGCTTAAAGAAATAAAGATCCTCTGATTTTTTCTTCACAAGAAAACCTGATCCAAGGGTTTTTGAATGCCTTGATCTTGATATTTTCTTCAAAGGTTTTGAGACTTGATCTTGAAATTTACTTCAGGGTCTTTGAGACCTGATCTTAAAATTTGTTTTAAGAGTCTTAGAGACTTGATCTTGAAATTTGCTTCAATTTTATTCCCAATTAAGGAAGACTTGGAAATCTTAGAGTTGGGTTCCAAATTCATGAAGTCCTGGAAATCTTGGAATTCGACATTAGATGATTCTTGAAATTTGGCCCCAAACCAAGGATTCTTGGATCTTTAGACTTTGGCCTTTAGATCTTCATCCTTGTTAGAACTTTGAAAACTTTAATTCTTTAGATCTTCTTTTCCCAAATTATCTTTAGGTCTTCTTTCCCCAAATTATGCTTCATGAGTTTTTGAGACTTGATCTTGAACATATGAGACCTGCTTTAAGAGTCTTTGGTAACTTAATCTTCAATAAATAAGATTTATTTTCTTTCTAGGATCAACACAAAATCGAAAAGCGACTGCTCGAAATTTCATGAAACCTAAATGCAACATTCTTCAAAATTTTTTCAATTCTTCAAAGTTTGATTCTTCAAAATCTTCTTCTCTTCAAGCTACGAATTGTGAATTGTATCTTAGGAAGCATCTTATTTATAATGCTAACCAGCTAGGTGAGATAGAGTTCCAAAAAACACAGTCTTTGCAAAGGAGTACTAAATCAACTATAACTGGATGGCTCATAAATCTTTGCAATTTAACTAGCCCAAATTTGAATTTATCTTAAATCATTTTTCTTTAATTTAAAGAAAAATTGAATGACTCATAATTGAACTCCAACTATACAAAAACTTCTCAATTAAGAGAAATTTCAACTGATATGAGCCAAATTTATAATTGGAAAAAAAAAGTTTCTCTTTCTTAAATGCCTCTTCAAGACTTAGTTACGGACATTATTTTTTGAGTGTAGCACATAAGTAAGTCTTGAAACTTAATATGCCCTTGATACCAAAATTTGAAGGATCAATAAGCTAGTTCATTTTCTTTTTCTTTGCGCCCTAACTTTTGCTTAATTTATCAGGATTTTCAACCTAACAGGTTTATTAGGGAGCCATTTAAGCTCTTAGGAGTAACATTGTTTAAAGAGGAGTTTAAGCTCATGCTTAGGACGTAGTTTAAGCTACAATTAGGAACAATCTAGTGGTTTAGGCTCCTACTAAGCAGCAGCATGACAATATCACCTCTTGCTTAGGAGCATCATCTTCTTCAAGAGTAATAACGCTTCAAAAACTTGCCATTGATCAGTCCAACATTGACACCATCTTGATCAACAATCTTATATGCACCATTGCTATAAACTTCACTAACAAGGTATAGTCTATCCCATTTTGAAAGGAACTTGTTGCTAATACAATTTAAAGTATTTATTGATATTTTCACAACAAAGACTGAATCTCCAACCTAGGAACGATTGCATTTTAACTTTCTTGTTAAAAGCTTTAGATAATCGAGCTTTGAAACACTCCAAATGTTATGCTTCCAACATTTTATCATTCAATGCTTCCAATTCTTCCAAAGATGGAGGCACATTGTCTTCGCTAAAAAACCTCCTGAATTGTGATCCTCAATGATAGTATTTGTCGTCCAAGTGGAAAAACAACTTCGACACCATAAACAAGTGCAAATGATATAGCTTGAGTTAGTGTGTGATATGTAGTTTGATAAGCCCATAAAGCTTCTCCCCTCATTTTAAGTCAATGTTTCTTTGAACGGTCAACAACTTTCTTGAAAATATTTCACAAAATCCTTTCTACTAACCCATTTGCTGGGGCATGGTACATCAAAGAATCGCATTGTTTAAAGTCAAATTGTGCACATAATTTGCTCATTTCAAACTATTTCCCATTATCAATCATGGTATAACAAGGTACACCATAAATATAAATCATGTTTAAGATGCAAAAGTTTCTTTCTTCACTTTTCTATAAGGTGTTGCATCTGTCCATTTTGAGAAATAATAGCAGCAAATATATAAATATACCATATTTCACTCTTAGGTAATGGTCCAACTAAATCAAGTCTCCATGCATCAAATGGTTAAGATGTGATTGTTTGTGGTAATAGCTTAGGATAAATGAAAATAGCATTAAAGTCACAAGCTTGACATTGTTTTGTGTAATCCATGCTAGCTTTTATCATTGTTAAATAGTAATATCCCATTCTTTTAATTTGAAAATACATCTATCTTCATACCGACATAGACCACAAACTCTAGAATAAGCTCTTTGTAAAGCTCTAAATGCTTTATCTTCTTCTAAACAATGAAGAAAGACTCCATTAAAAGAGCATCGACAAAGCGTGCCTTTAAAGTTAATAAATTGAGGAGCTCAATATTTCACTTCTGCATTATACCTTGATTCATTTGGTAGGCTTCAATGCTCTTAAATAATCAATGAATTGTTGTCTCCAATCTTCTTTGCCAACTTTCATTATCTTCTAAAAAATACTCGTTGGCAAAACCCATCTTTTGCAAATAGGAACCTTTGTTTTTGTACTTGGTAGTGTATGGTTTGATGCTACATTAGCTAAAGAATCTACGTGCTTGTTCTCACTTTTTGGTACATGCTCTAGGTTTAGATTGTCAAAACATTCCCAAAGCTACTTCGTATACTTGACATATGGTAAAAGCTCGGGCTTTTTAACTCTATAAAGTGAAAGGAGTTAGTTAATGACCAATTTAAAATCTCCAAACACTTCTAAGTTAAGTGATATTTGTATCCATTATCATTCCAATCCAATGATCAAAGCTTGATGTTTTACTACATTATTGGAACAATTTCCAATGAGAGTAAATGCAGAAAGCAACACTTCTTCCTCTAAAGTGACAAAGACAATGCCCACTCCAACTCCATCTTGATGACCTGCCTATCAAAGAATAATTTCCATGGCTTGAGACTTTCAATGAAGAAAACATCATTATTAGGAAAAATTTTAGAGAATTCTCAATCATTTGGAATAAGATGGTTTCAAAAAAAAACTCAGCAAACGCTTGCCCTTTAACAATCTTTTGGAGAACATAAGTAATGTCAAACTCTTATAACGAAAGAGCCCATTTTGTCAATCTTCTACAAAGCACAAACTTGGACATGGGGTCTGCTCTCAATATGAAACGAACAAAGTGCATTTACAAATAATGCTCAATTTCTTGATTGCAAAAGTTATTGTTAAGCATATCTTTTCAATGGGAGATTGTATACTGTTAGTCTTTTTCTTCATCAATTTCTTGTGCCAACAGTGTTCCTAAGGAACATTCTTCTGCAACAATATAAGGAATCAATGGTTGTCCTAACATGGGTGCCTTTAAAAAGGTCTTAAAAAATAAGCTTTAATGTTTTTGAAAGCATTATTGCAAGCCTCATTTCACAAAGGAACATCCTTCTTTATAATACGATTGAATGGTTGACACAAACCAGCCAAATTAGATACGAAACGTCAGATATAGGTCAACCTCCCTTGCAAACTTTTAAGTTCATAAAGATTATGTGGCCTTTACATTTTCATGGTCGCATCTATTTTTGATTGATCAATCCTAATCTCAAGATGTCACACGATGAACCCTAAAAACTTATTAGATGATAAGCTAAAAGCACACTTTAGAAGATTCATCTTCAATTAGTACATGTGCAATCCCTCAAACACCCGTCGAAGATCAACAAGATTAGATTTTGTCTTTGACTTCACAATTAAAGTCATCAACATAACATTCAACATTTTTGTTGAAATACATTATCACAAATCTTTTTGCTTTGCTCTTTGACAAGTACTACCTACATTTTTACATAAAGGACATAATTTTATGATAGTATATTCCTTTAAGAGTTCAAAATACGATAAATTCTTCATCCCTTGGAGCCATGCAAATTTGATTATAGCCAGACGATCTATCCATAAATGACAAAGCTTCATGACCAATTGTAGCATCTACTATTATTTTTGTCAAAGGGAGAGGAAAATTATCCTTTGGATAAAGCATTATTCATATATGGAGAGGACAATTTTTCAAAGCTTCATTCCTGGAATTTTGGGGATGCTTGGGTCTTCAAAATCTTCTAGTTCTCTTCAAGCTTTTGAATTGAGGATTATATCTTGAAGGAGCATCTATTATAATGCTACCCTCCTTAATTAAAAAAAAATTCAATTGACTTGTGCTAATTTATAACTGATCAAAAATTTCTCCTTCTATAATGGTCATGTGGTAAACTTTGGCATCTAGCCTTCACAGCATACAGATGACAATCACTAACTAGGATTGGTGGAGAGATGTAGTTAACATGTAAAGTAATAGCAGAAGTTTTAACCTAATACTATTAATGAGAAGCCAAAAAGATGAAACCCACAGACTTTGCTGTAATAAATTCAAAACAATCACATCTAATAATATGCTTGAAAAGTTTTAATTCTCCATTATATTTTATCTTTGCATCAAAGGGGGTTGGTATTTTAATCAATATCTAGCAGACTGCATCGATTTCAGTATGTTAACCATTTTATCAATTATCTACCAGATGAATGAACTGATCCAAGTACTAAAAATTCCAAAACAGAACAGGTATTGGTACGACAGAAACAACGACGGTAATATATTCAAGCCGAGTCCACATACAAGAATAAATGATCATTTCCGATCCCATCATATGAAAGGGGATCAGAGAAGTGTTAGTTTCAGTTAAAAATTCAATTTCTTGCCCAAGAAATCTATCCGTAAGTAAACTTCAATGAATGAGAAAAAAAAAACCCAAAAATTCTTAGTAGTAACTAAATCCCACATTTCTTACGAAATGAAGAAACAGGAAATGGAAATCATTAGGAAATTTCGACAAACAGAAGGAAGCACAACCAACAAAAGATTGACCAAATTGAAAGAATAAAAAAAAACCCAGAAAACAGAAACAACTTAAAAAACTTACCTTGAAATGTTGGGGTCGCTGGAATTTCATGGAAGAAGCTAATCCAAGAAAGAGAAGTGTAAAGAGGATGAAAGCAGGCAGGCAAGGTAAAGGTTTATGTCAGCGTCAAAAAATGTAAGCACATTGGTAGAAATAAAAACCCCCACAGAAAGAAAGGGAAGAGAGGAGGTCAACGTGGTGGAGGGGCTTGTCCTACTGAAACCTGCTCCCAACTTCACGTGTTCGTTAGCTTCTCTCTCGCAGAATGTGACGCCTCTCTTCCTGTACTTCTCAAGGCAAAGAATTGAACTTTAGACACATCATAATTATAAATATAAATAATTTTATTTAAATTTATATTAGAAAAATTGTTAGCACTAGAATTTATCATATTGACAAAAATAGATAAAAGAATTTTTTTAAAAAAAATTATTTTAAGAAATGATAAGTTAAAAATAAAAAATGCAATTTTTTAATTAAAAAATAAATTTAAAAATAATTTTTAAGAATTATTTTTTAAGATTAAATAACTTAAATATTTTTAATTTTATATATATTATAAATATTTTTTATTTAATTTTTATATAATTTTTTTAATTAAATTAATATCACTTGACTTATAACATCAAATTTAATTAAAAATTATATATAATATAAATATTAAAATTTAAAATAAATATATAATATTTTAAATATAATTATAATATAAAAAATAATATAAACTCCGCTTCCGTTCTTTCTTTGTTTGCGTTTGCGTTTGCGTGTTTCGTATTCTTAAACTTATTTTTTCAACTAATCAAAATGTACGATAATAATTTGGCATAATGTACCTACCAAAACCATTTGTGTCGTTCGCGAGCAAACGGACAAAAATAAATTGTATATTTTTTTAATCAATATAACATAAATTGTAATTTAATGAGTCCAAAACTTAGGAAGTTGAGATCTAACCAGCTCAGTTCTGATCCCTTTTACATTGCTCCTTCGATTCATAAATGATATAAGGTTTTGCTTGCTGTCCTTACTTGCAAATCTATTAATATTTAAAAAGATATTAAAATATTATTTTTTCAAAAAAAATAATGAATGAACCCAACATTAAAAATTAAACTTTGATCTGGTTTCATTTTTTTATTTTATTTTAATTATATAATATATTCTTTTTTTTTTGTATTTATATATTATATAAATTTATGAGTGCATAGGTTAAGAATTATTTAATTTTTATTTTAAAATTTTTTTATATTTAATATATTTCTTTCAATAAGAATTATTTAACCACCAGACAGTGAATAAAATATATAAAATATTTTTTTTTTGGGAATATGTGACCAGGCTGGAGCTAGACAGGTATACAGACTTATACCAATCAATGAATAAAAAACTAAAACAAAATCAGAAAGGTTGAACCAATGTCTAACCGATTCAATGATTAATACAATAAAAAAAGAATATATTTTTTTTCCCATTAAGTAATTAAATTATCATCTTCTCCATGGAAATAATTCATGAATATCAGCATTCTACCCGCTGTCGTTTTGTAGAAACATCATTTTCTTCAGATGCGTTTGTAATTGCAATGTTCTCTTTATTCCCAGTCTCGTCTTCCTTGCTTCCTTCGCATTTGAATGTCCAACCAGAAAACTCAGACTCAGAAAACAATGAGGTTGGAGTTGCTTTATAGAACGCCAAAGGAACCTGCTTTACCCGACGTCGAATCTGCATATATTTATGTTAAAATAGAAAGATTAAAAGAATGAATTAATTGAGGAAGCATACCAGAACCTATGTTATCCAGGCTTTTCATTTTTCTTAAAATATTCATACCCGACGTATATTTGAATATGGATATGGGATATGAACTTTCAACCATATAAAAAGACTTGAAAAAAAAATTAAATATATCCATGTCAAATACATATTATATCCGACACTCCACTTGACTCTGGGTAACATAGATCGGGACCATCAAAGCTATATATATATATATATATATATATATATATATATAAAAAGAAAAAACGGAAAAGTCAACTTAACAGCGGCCTTTCCTAAAATAAAGGCCACTGCAAAATTAAAAAACTTCAAAATTTTAGGTCGTATATTTAAAATAACAAATAGAAGTCAGCATGGAATCATGAAAAATTTATTCTCAAATGTCTAATTGACGTTTCAGCAAATTAATCAAAATGGATAAAGATGATATTACCTCATCTCCAAATATCGTTGCATATGAACCAGAACTAAAATCTTTGATGTCCATTTCAGCGGTCTTGGATCTAACCGTCAAATCGTTCTCCAATGACAAAACAAACCTTAAAGAACAAGGAAACTGAAAACATCAAGTATCATATATGCACAGAGTGTTTGGAAGGATAAAAGCACCGTGTCCTTACCTCGAAACAGGTGGGCAGTAATGGTGACGGAGGGTATCTATTTCCCAAAGAGAGCTTCCTGTTCAAAGAAGCATTGACACATAAAATCTCATCAAATAAAAGAATGTCCACCACTCAAACTTATAGATGGCATATTGGCGTATACAACCACGAATGATAGGACATTATTTGTATCATTTGCAAAGCCCCACAAGGTTCGTAGGAAGCTCGGATGTTTCTGTATATTATCAAATGAAATCCAATTCCATTCACAAAATGGAAGATGAAAATATCACAACTTCCCAAGTTAATCCGTAAAGTCAAAAAATGAGAAGCAAGGTACATTTATTTTGTCAAGAAAGAATAATATGGTGACAACAAGAAACTTAAGTCTTGCATAGATGCACTCAACTACAAAAATAATTGGTGCCCAAGGAGCTAATAGCAAAATAATAAAGAGAATTCAAAATCTATAAGTTTTTAGCACTTCAGTTAAGTAGAAGCTATCATTTTCCTATAGATTGCACAATAGTTCTTCGTCAGGCTATATCCTTTATACTAAATATATTCCATCCAGTTCATGGAGGTAAAAGGACACATAAATTCAACAATTGAAGTAAACTAGGGCAGTCAAGGGCAACTAAGTTTATTTTGATGTTAAATAAGACATGCTGAAAAGATACTTACTCATGGCATTAGATTTTATAGGATTGCTCTCCTCATTATTGAAATGATCAATACCAGGTCTTTGGTCAGATCCAGAATCATTTGCCTTTTTGACTATATCCTCAGCTTTTGAATTATCCTCAGGACTGTCATCACCATCTTCCTACGATGGCAAAAAAAGAAAAAAAATCATTTCCCTCGGAGAAACACTTGTACAAGCCGAATTGATGAACTTTGTTGCACAATGGTTATGCAAGAGAGTTTAATTGAATTTGTTCAAATAATAAGATTGTGGTAATACCTTGTGCACCAAACAGTTAATCGATGGATGTCGACGTAAAAGGTTGTGAATCAAAGCTATGATAACCAATGCTCCAGAAGGAGGGACGGAAAGGGCCAGTCTACTTAATTTCTTAGCAAAAGCAGCAGCCAAATATGCAGGAAGAAGTGGCGACTTCAGGCAAGAATCAAGAAGCTGCAATACAAGGAAGAAAATATGTTAAACTAAAACATAATAACCACAGCAGCAGAACTTCTTAGTTGATTTCAAAATCCTACAATATTTCCAGATGATGAGGGACGGACAACCACGCTCAGGATCTTAATGATTAAAACAAGAAACATTTTAAGTGTCTTGTTCTTTTAACATCAGAAAGCAGTCTATTGAGCACAACTGAAAATAAAGATATGAACAGAAGGAAACAGTAACCATAAGAACACAAAAATTTCGAATTTTTGAAGTATTAAGTCATTAAGCATGAATGACAAGGTTGCCGGTATGAAGTGTCAAAGCATAAGTACGTATGCTTCCAGCATCTCAAGAGTTTAATAATAGCTTCACCGTTTGCATTATTACCAAAGTTGAACTAACAACTTGTCACAACATTAACAGAATATTTCCAGTTTCTAATTTAAAGCTAAATTTTACAGCATTCTGGAGACAGAAAAGTGAACTTATAAAATGAGCAAGTTTAGCATTTCTCATTACCTGAAAAAATTTGGCTCTATGTTTTGCCATGAAGATAGAAGGTACCAAAAGTGCATAAAGCTTTTCATAGAAATTGGGGTACTCAAGACCATGCTGTGTCATTAGGATGAAGAGGCTGCTAAGTGCCATGACACTAACAACACCACCAATATCATATGATTTTGTTAAGAAGTCACTGCACATTATAGTTAATAAATCAGATTATCGAGATGATGCATCAATAAGAGCTAAAACTACTGGGGTTAGATTAAATTACCATAAAATAATTGGATTAGACAAATAAGGAATGACTGCCTGATGAAGAGTGGCAAGAACCTGAGAAATCACAGGCAGGACTGGATAAGAACAAGTGTAAGAAAATTCGTATCTCATATTAGCAGATATACAAGATGCATGTTGACAAGCCTAAAAAAAATCATGTAAGCTTCACCCCAGCCTAGACTTGGCAATATTAGACACGTATATGATAAAAATAAAGTAATTAAAACATGACACGAATACGAGTCTCAAAATCTATATATTACGAATTATTAGCATATCAATATTTATATAAATATAAAATGCCATAAGTAGGATTATGACAAAGCAAAATACACGAACGTGACATGAATACACAAATTACCACCAATGCTGACGCCACGGAGCAAGCACCTGATACCAGTTCAAAGACTAAAATAGCCATAGTGTTTACCTCCTTGTATACATCTATAGGGATCGGAAGTCTAAGGAATGAAATCCATGCTTTAGTAAATTTCAGTTTCATCTTCTTGGCAATACTGGCTGAAGACAACACCTGAAATGCATCATCCCACCCCACAAAAACCACATAAGGGGAACAATTTAATATTGCAAATTGTCAATTAAAATAAGCTAAAAAGGCAGACTATCAACTAATATGCAACTAAATCTAAATGGAAAATGATGGTTTTCAAACATCTGCCTCACTAAATAATTGATAACTCACATCATTGGTTCGTTTCTCAGTCTTAAGCTCTTTATCTTCTGCCTTTCGAAGCTTAGAGAGCTGCTTTTTACCATGTTCTTCTTCAGATGAAGATCCTGTTTAATACCCAAAAAAAAAAATTGCTTCACCAATAAAGAAGCACATTTATTATGCAATTCAAAAGGGAAGTTTGTGTCAAATTTTCAGAAACTCACTAAGATCACTCACACTACTCATCAAGGACAGCAAACCAAAACAAAGACTAAAATCAGAAAATTTTTCATATTAATAGCATCATCCAGGCTGAAGGAAAGAATGAATCATAATCCCCTCACAGTCAAAACTCTAGATGATGATCGACAGAATAATCCTTCTAAAATTAAAATCCATAATAAAATATCTAAAGGACGAGTACTCTAAATGTAGAAGACAAAAAGAATCACCTGAGCCACTCCACATCTCATGCTCAAAATTTCCATCATCGCCTTCCAGAGGAGGGATGTGAGATACGATATAATATATCCTGTGAATAGAAAGCTCCACACTGCAACCAACATACCAGCAATTCAGCAAACTTCCATTCTGTTACTTTAATTATAACAACCATCCAGCATGGTAAAATGACGCGGGTGAACATAAGGTGATTGTAAATTATTTTATGTTGTTCAGTAAAGTAGACAGGTGACCAACTGACAGTAACTTTACAAAGAACTCAAGCAAAAAGAATAAGTAATTGACTGCAATGGATGTTGCAATTTCGTTTGTCATCCCAGAGTTCATTATTCAGTACAAAATTGATTTTGAGGTAGATTAATTTTGCAGAACCACATTGTAAGGGTAGAAAAAAGATTATTTACAAGGATATTCATAGATCATAAAAAACTGGGCAAATCTAACCTTTCTCTTGATCGACTCCCGCTGTCACCATCTCCATCCACAGTTTTGTCATCTAAACCAGGAAAAATAAAGGAAAATAAGTCAACCAAAGTTCTAAAACAGAAAATCTGAAGAGATATATTAGGGCATACAGACTGTGACTAAAAGGTACCAGGGATATCTTTTGCGTCCAAAGTTTTAGCGAGTTTTTCCATGCTAATGAAGGTAAAATAACTGCAAGACAAAATTACCATTTTACCTGAAGCAAGAAATGATGCTTCTCCAAGACAATACGAAATGCAACATAAAAATATCATCAACTACAAATTTGTGCTGGGGAAGGGAAGCCAACAAGAAGAAGATAGAAGAAGTAAGAGAAACAACTGAATTTACTACTAGAATGCACTATCACTTCCATCAATAACAATAATCCGGATTCTAGCATTGAATCCAAAACCGAAAAAGAAAGGAAGTAAAACACAGAGAGGATTTAACCATTTTAAAATAATGAAACTTCAAAACAAAATGTCAGATCAGGCATTTACAACGGACATAGAAAGTTTGAATCATACCGGACATCAATATACTTAAAATACTTTGATGCAAGCAACTCTGATAAAAAATCAATAGGTGTTGCAGAGTGAACCTGAAAAATATTATAACCAATCACAACCAAACAATAAAAAGTAAATAGAAATAAGTACAGAAACCACAGAAGCATAATTTTAACTATGGATTCCAAGTAAATAAACTTACAATACTGCGCAGCAATTTGTGATAAATAGCAGAGTAAAACCTTCCCCCGTTTCCGAGCTTCACGAATTCCATGAAAGAATCCAACACAATTTCCTTAAAAGAAATTAACACGCTGCTGTCAAGTTCAAATGTAAAAGGACAAAACGAACCACACACCACTAAAGGAAAAAAAAAAAAAGGTTACTCTCAAAGCGTCTTCGGTATCCGATGAAACCAAAACTTCAATCAATAACGAAATGAACTCATCGAATTTTGATCTCAGCCACGCCCTGTAAATAAACTCGGGATCCTCCTTGGCTGAATCGTCGAGACGCAGCCGTTTTTTCGAAGATTGAGAGGGCGGGAGATCGGGGAGCACCGTGGTGAAGAAGGATTGCAGCGAGAGAAGAGATTCAAGAACGTGTGGAGGCGACGATGACGGTGATATGAAGGTGAGGAGGAGAGGAAGATTGTTGATGTGAGCTCGTGAAGAGAGGAGTTGCTGACCTAGGATTTTCAACTCTTTCAATTTCGTCTTTTTTGGCTTTTTTGTGAAAGTTGACGCCATTGTTGATAGCTAGAGACCAAGCTTCCAGCGAGCTTCAACTTTCAAGTTGGAGGTAAAGAAGGAGAGCGACGCAGTTTTATTAGGTTTCCTCCGAAGTAGGGGTTTTAGCGTTTTCAGTTTGTTTGGTCACGTGTAGCTCATTCTGGTTCGGAATTGGATTGTTTGGACACATACCGCGAGTGCTCGCAGCGGGGGAGTTTGGGGCGGGAATTAGGGTTTTAGTCAGTGTTATTGATATTATATCGGTATCGATCGATATATAATGATATAGATAATAATTGATTTTGTTTTAGTTTTGATTTCGATTTATATCGATCGTATTGTTAGATATCGATCTATTTCGATGATATCGGTCGGTACATAATATAAGCTTGTAAAAAAAGATAAATCAACATTGATTTTAAATCTGATAAATATTATACATAATTACTCATAAATTTGATAAATATTAGACATAATTATTCATAAATTTAACGATCATTAAAAAATTTCAGCTTTATTACTTAACTAATATTGATTTTCTTATATTTTATGAAGTTTTTTGTTAGATTATTATATATAATTGATGAATATTTAATATATAAAATTTATTTAATCTTATTTTGTTTCATATTTTAAAATATTTTTTAAATATATAAATTAAAAATTTTCAAACTCCAATAAATACGAAACGGTACACTGTAACATACTGATACTAATATGTACCTGTACCAGAATAAAAATGGTATGCTCATCGGTACAGTACTGAATATCTTGGTTTTAGTTAGATCTAACAATATTTGATACGATTACATGAATATAGTACGTATAAAGTTAAAATAATATAATATGATACCATATAAATATATTTTTAAATTTTATAAAATACAAATTATAAATGTATTAAAATTAATATAAACATAAAAAACTTTAAATATGATTATGACATGTTAAAATATACGAATATAATATGAATATATGAATTATCAGATCTAGTTTTAGTTTTATAATTCAGGTCAGTCAATCTACTTGAATTATTAAAAAATTACTTTTTATTTAAATTAATTATAAATATTAATATAAAATATTTTTTGATATTTTTTAAATAGTAATATGAATATCATTTAGTCGACTACAAAGCATAAAAATTTAATAAAAAATTGATCTAATTTAATTTATAAATATTTTTAAAAATATGATACAAGTAAAAATTTTATCCAAATATAATTTATTTTTATAAATATGTATAATTAATTTTCAAAATATAATAAAAGCTTTTACACAAAAAAAATTCTTTTAAAATAAAATCTTTGCCAAGAAAAAAATTATATTAAAATGGGTATGATGGTAATTTTAATTTTAATTTTCTTTTCTTTCCGTTTTTAACTTTTCAGCTTTGCCAAGCAACTGGCAAGTGCACTTACTTTCTCACTTCTCCCATCAAACATAATAATATATATATATATTTGATTTACTGAATTTCCTACTTCCAATTTTTTCTCTATTCATTTTTCTTTGTATTGTATTAAGCAAAGCATTTCACAAAGTCAAATCTTATTACCTTCGTTAATTGAGAGTTATTCATGATTAGAGTCTAATCCGGCAGCAAGCCAGATTCAATTATAAATTAAAAAAAATATTCATGTAGGACTAGATCAAGTTAATTGAAAATTAAAAATTAAATTGATTTATTATTATATAAAAAATAAAATTCATTTAAATTAATTTAAACTTAATAAAAATTACAAAAAATACTTTTATTTTTTAAAAAATATTTTTATTAATATTAAAATTTAAATATATCATTATACTACTAAATCAGATATATATATTAATGAAACATTTATTTAACATAAATCGATCAATCTAACCATTTAAATGGATTGAACTAGAACTCGAAAAGTTAATTTATATTATAATTATTGCCATTCTACGTTGCGTTCGTTTTGTACGACTGCTTGACGTTGATTGCTACTGCTACGCTGACCATGTAGGGAACGTCAACTACCATTGTTTTCGACAATCGAAAGCGGCCTTCCAACGCCTCCAATTCAGTAGTTGGCTTTTTCTATTTTCTTCAAAAGCTTTTTTTTTTTTTTTAAACCAACAACCTCTTCATTTTTGTTAATGTATATATAAATTATAAGCCCGTGTCATCGTTTCTGTCTCTTTCCTTCAAAAGCTTTTTGCCATTTTTGTATCAGATTAAAGCTTTTTGTCATTTTTGCATCTAAAGTTTCAGATAAAAATTAAAAATTTCATCCGCAGAAGAAGAATTCTCAAAACTAATTTTTTTTTTTTTGTTTTACTGGTCGTGAATCAGCCATGGTTTTTGAGAAGAAAGGTATATCGTCCTCGTCTTCAAAGAAGTTAAAGTCTCCTTCACCAAGAGAAGACACGCCTCTTATAGGCCAGGCAAAGCCGCTGTCGTCGCAATCCAAGACCTTTGCCAATGTTTTCATAGCCATAGTTGGCGCCGGCGTTTTGGGTTTGCCTTACGCTTTCAAGAGAACAGGATGGCTCATGGGCCTTCTCATGCTTTTCTCCATTGCTGCCTTGACCACCTACTGCATGATGCTTTTGGTTTACACCCGCCGGAAGCTCGAGTCTTTTGACAATGGTTTCGTCAAACTTGCTTCTTTTGGCGATCTGGGTTTCGCTGTTTGTGGCACCTTTGGCAGGTTTGCTGTTGTTTTTGTTACGTTTTGAATTCTACCTTAATTTGGATTTTGTTTTGAGTTTTCTTGCTTTTATTTCTTATAATGCTTTTGGGGAATTTTTTTTTTATTTTGTTGTGATGAAAACAGGAAATTGCCAATTAAATTGGATTTTAATTTCGATTTTTACGATTAAAACAATCCACCTGATTGATTATGTTCTTTGGCATATCACTAGACTTTCTGCTTATTATCCTTGTTTGAGCTCGGTTTTATATTGTTGAAATTGCTACTAATTTGGCTAATCTTATATTACGAAACAAAAGATGCTCAATAGTTTTGCATTGAATTCTTATTATGTCAGGTCTCTTTTGAAAGTCTTACAAGTGCATAAAATGATTGTTTTTGGTCATGTAACTCGTATGAATCTCTGGTATTTGTCTCCTCTTTCAACAATGAAACTAAAAATGCACCAATAATTTGTTGTTGAATCTATGCCTCATTTACTTTACCAGGTTTATTGCTGACTAAAGAGGAAACATCCTAATTTTATTATTTTTATCCTCTCCTTGCTAAAATTTTTAATGATTCCATTGACAGGTTTGTTGTGGATGTACTTATTATTCTCTCTCAAGCTGGATTTTGTGTTGGCTATCTTATATTCATTGCCAACACTCTAGCCAATCTTTTTAACAAAGAAATATCCATGAATTCAGGTTTAAGTTTGGGGACGTCCAGTTATGCAGCGAAGAGTTTGTATATATGGGGATGTTTTCCATTTCAATTGGGTTTGAATTCAGTTGCAACATTAACCCATTTAGCTCCATTAAGTATTTTTGCTGATGTGGTAGATCTTGGGGCAATGGGAGTGGTTATGATTGAGGATTTGTCACTTATTTCAAAGCAAAGTCACGAAGTTATCGCTTTCGGGGGTCTCTCTGTTTTCTTTTATGGTATGGGTGTGGCGGTTTATGCATTTGAAGGGATTGGTATGGTTTTGCCTATAGAATCTGAGATGAAGGACAATACTAAGTTTGGCAGAATATTGGCATTGAGTATGGGTTTGATTTCCTTGATGTATGGGGCATTCGGTGCTCTTGGTTATTTCGCTTTTGGTGCTGAAACCAAAGATATCATTACTGCAAATTTGGGGGCAAGCTATATCAGCACTTTGGTTCAGCTAGGTCTTTGCATTAACTTATTTTTTACTTTCCCGCTGATGATGAATCCAGTTTATGAGATCGTGGAGAGACGATTTTGGGGAGGGACTTACTGTTTGTGGCTGAGATGGCTGCTGGTTTTGATTGTAAGTTTGGTAGCTTTGTTCGTGCCAAATTTCGCGGATTTCTTATCCTTGGTCGGAAGCAGTGTGTGCTGCAGCTTGGGGTTCGTATTGCCTGCTTTGTTTCATCTGCTAGTATTCAAAGAAGAGCTGGGATGGAAGGGATGGACTTTGGATGTCGGAATTGTGGCCTTGGGCCTTGTTCTTGGAGTTTCAGGGACTTGGTATTCTCTCATGGAGATTTTATCTGTGAAGGTGTAGACCTACAATGTCAAAACGAAGGTGAAGCTCCGAACTACTCCTTGATATATACTGCTGTTTTTCTTTTGAATCAGATTTGTAAATCCGATTATTTTTCTTGAGTCAAGAAATTACCTCATCAATCATAAAGTTGATAAGGCCTGATATTTTGCCACGACTCAGGTTTGAATTGTTGATAGATTAGTGTTTGAGAATTGAGACATTAATTGTGCTATAGTTAGAACTGTTGTACGATAATATTACAATATTTATGTGTCATTCT
>JBBYHM010000011.1:4011727-4022779 GCA_038381775.1 Adansonia rubrostipa | reverse complement strand
TAATATAAATATTTTTATTTTTATTATATATAATATATTATTATATTATATTTGTAATATGATATATTACATTATATATGTATTATATAATATATATTATAGATAATATGCATAATTTATATATATTATATATAATATATATTATTTTAATTTTTTTAAAAATAATTTAAAATTTAATATAAAATTTATATATAATATATAATACATAATATATATTATTATATATTATAAATAATATATAATGTATATTATGTATACAATATATATATTGTATATTACATAAAGGGGGACCACATATGAATATGTGGGGCAAGGGTCAGTTCCTTCCCCCCACTTCTAAAATATATTAGATATAATGTATTATATATATAATATACATTATAAATTATATATAATATATAATATATAAAATATTTTTAATTTTTATTATTTTTTAAATAATTATTATTTTTAAATTATAATTTAAAATTAAATGTAAAATATTATTAATTTTAAATAATATTTTTAATATATAAATAATTTATATAATATATATTATATTTTATAATATATTTATATAGGGGGTCGGTTCCCCTAACCCAAGGGAGTCGACCCCCTGAATTGCTCTGCTGCATGTAGAAGAAAGGCAGCTAAGATGAGATAACATAGGTGTTAAAAATAATTTACTCTTTTTATTAATAATTTTAATAATTAAATTTTTTATATTATTTTTTAATTGATTTTTTTTAATAAATATTTTTTATTTTTTTTGAATTTTCCCTTTTAAATAATTTCTAACGTTTTTTTTTTTTTTTTTTACAGGCAGTGAACTCCCACCCAACAGCTCTTAATTATTTCTTTTATTAGAAAAGTGCAATATCGCTATTATAAATTAGTTAGTGTAATTTAAATTTATTATTTTGGCATTAGGTCTTATTCCACGATCTTACCAAAGCAAATTGACAGAATTAGGATAAATAAATGAAAAGCCCTTGAAAATTCTCTTTTTTTAATTTTTTTTGCTGTTTGACTGACTTTCTTGAACACGGCAGTTGACCCAAGATAACGTTACCCGCAAATTCGCTCTCTTCACTATCTTGTTTGCCAACAATCAAAGACTCAGTCTTATTCTATTTAGTAATTTGTTATATAACACATGCACTTTGATTTTTCTTTTTGAGCAAATTATTATTATTTCCATTGTCAAGTTTAGTTGTTGAATTTGCTTGATTTACAAAAACCCAGTTTGTGGAAACAGAAACAAAGAATTGAAGTCAATTGGAGAAAAAAGAAAAGAGGAAAACCAAAGTAACCCCCTTTTTTTGATTGATCAAAGCAAGAAATTTCATTTTTTTTTCTTATCATCACCTTGTTGAAAGATATTTCTTTTTTGTTTGTTTATTCTGCAAAAAAAAAAAAAAAAAAAATTCTGGTTTCTTTATCTGGTTATGCTTCAATAAGTGGACAAAGGGAAGGGAAAACAGACAGAGATATTTCAAGATGGGAATTTGCTGGGGTTCTCCAGTTGATAATCCAACACCAAGCACCACCGGTCATCTCAGTTCAGGTACCATTGAAAACATAGATTGTTTATTAGTTTTTGCAGTTTGATTGCCTTATTTTGTTTTTTTTTTCATTTATTTGAAATTCATTGATCAATTTTGTATTTAGCACCAAAAACCCAGTTCTTGATGCTGTTTTGTTGTTGTATTTTGGCCATTGACTTTTGTATTTTTGGAATAATGGTTATCCTGTTGATCATTACATACTGTTCTAGTGTTTTCATTTGCTGTATTACTAGTATCAAAACTCCATGACAAAATTCTCAATCAGCATTTGTTTAAGCACATTTCCATTCTGTGATTGCAATAGTGACATCTCAGACAACCGGCAGCAAGACAACATCTTCTAGGGGCAGTAACATATCCCGGAACAGTGGGTTCTCGGCTTCAAGTGGGGATGAGGCTTTCCCGAACGGGCAGATCTTGCCCACCCCGAATCTACGGATCTTCAGTTTTGCAGAACTGAAGTCTGCAACTAGGAATTTTAAGCCTGACATGGTGCTTGGAGAGGGGGGTTTTGGTAAAGTCTTCAAAGGCTGGCTTGATGAGAAAGCAGTAGGGAAGAGTGGAAGTGGAACCCTTATTGCTGTTAAAAAACTGAACTCTGAGAGCTTGCAAGGATTTGAGGAATGGCAGGTAATTTCGTTAATTCTTGAGAAATAAGTTTTGAGAATTTGTCGCTTGATTTTTCTTTCTTAATTATTTCCATGATTTTTCTCTTAAAATAAAATATTTATGCATGCAAGACATAAGCTTCTCACGGCCATTTCATGTAAAACCTTTACTTATTCTAAGAGTCAATTGTGACCTGATTAAAGAGAATCAAACAAAATATGCAGTAGAAGTTTTCTGCTGTTTGCAGAAATGAAGTGTTTAGAGTTCAGAGCTTGTTATGCAGAGTAAAGAGGACTGAGAAGTGAATAACTCTTTAAGGAAAAGCAATATTATTATGCTTGACATTGCTATTTTTTGAACAGTGTTTCTTACAGTCTGATTATTATAATACTAATCGATATCTTTTAGTCTTCATACACTGTAAGAGTTACGTTGTGGATTTTATTCCTCTGATCAGCGTGTGAATGACTAGAGATACAATTGGGATTTTTTTCTGGATTTAAAATGCTGAGATAACCAGCTTGGTGCCCCACTGAAGGCCCCCAACACCCCCCCAAAAAAAAAAAAATTGTAGCTCGAATAGTTTTTCAAATGTGATATCTTGTATAACTTCATAACATTGTTTTATGTCATCTTGAATAGTTGCTTTTGACTTGTACTTGTTAGACAACTTCAAAATCTCTCTTTGCGAAGTACATCCATATCTGACATATCCACACCTGCATTTTGGGAATTGTTGTACTCATTTTCTTTGAATATTACAAAAATGCTTAGAAATTCCTGGTTGTTAAGGCTTTTGCTTCCTCGTGTTTATTGGTGCAGTCAGAGGTAAATTTCTTAGGAAGGCTGTCTCATCCTAACCTTGTGAGGCTGCTGGGATACTGTTGGGAGGATAGAGAGCTTCTTCTTGTTTATGAGTTTATGCAGAAGGGAAGCTTGGAAAACCATCTATTTGGAAGTAAGCGTTTAGAAATTAGTTGTTTACATCTCTGATTTCTCACGTGAGCATATATTTTATTTGCGCACTTTCCATCTCTTGTTTCTATTGAGTAAACTTTGTTCGTCACACTCTTCATGGTTTTTGTTATCCAGGGGGTTCAGCTGTTCAATCACTTGAATGGAATATACGGCTTAAAATTGCAATTGGAGCAGCGAAGGGGCTATCTTTCTTGCACACATCGGACAAGCAAGTAATATACAGAGATTTCAAAGCCTCAAATATACTACTTGATGGGGTAACTGTCCATAAAACTCATGAATTCTTTTAGGGATGTTATTATAAATATTTAGTGACAACAGATTTATACTAGCTGGCAAGCCTCTTTTTCTTTGGGATTAAAGGCTTAAATAATTGATGACATAGAACATTCTCCTTGAAAACGCACAGAGGAGACATAAATTTTATAGTTTGGCTATTGGTTACATTGCAGTTCTATACGGCCAAGATATCGGATTTTGGGTTGGCCAAATTGGGTCCTTCAGCTAGCCATTCGCACGTAACAACAAGGGTCATGGGTACATATGGTTATGCAGCTCCAGAATATGTTGCTACAGGTAATCCTCAGAAACCTTTCCAAATTTCAGGTGCTTTTGTAGTTGATTCCTTGCTTTCCAACATATTTTTGCATTTTGGGGACAATTGAGCAAAACCCACTTTTGCACTTCTCATGACAAGAATGCTTGCTGATTTAACAGGACATTTATATGTAAAGAGCGATGTGTACGGTTTTGGTGTTGTTTTAGTTGAAATATTAACGGGCTTGCGAGCGCTTGATCCAAACCGCCCAAGTGGGCAACTTAATCTTGTGGACTGGATAAAACCATATTTATCTGAGAGAAGAAAATTGAAGAGCATAATGGATCATCGGTTGGAGGGGAAATATCCTTTCAAAGCTGCATTTCGAATAGCCCAGCTTGCTTTGAAATGTCTTGAACCTGAACCTAAGCACCGTCCATCAATGATAGAAGTAGTAGACATTTTGCAACAGATTGAGTCAATGAATGAAAAGCCAAAAGAGCCAAGAAATCGTTCTGCTCGTCAGGCAACTCGTAGACACGGCCAGCAGCCGCCGCACCATCGATCTCCACTTGCTCCAAGGCATGAAGCAGGTCGTGCCTACCAGAACCCTCCACAGGTGAGGTAAGTCGGAACATAAGTCCAATCTGTTGCAAGTCTCAATATTAACATGCTAACTGTTTCACAAACATTTCCCTTTTCTTTAATTTTGTATTTTTTTTGGTGGGAATTAATGAGTTTATTTTTTTCAGTGTGACTTATGTAACCGGCAATTCGTGTATATGTGTGATATTTGTGTATAATGTCGAGTCATAATCATGTTCTAAGTATTTTATACTTATATCAAATTTTGATACATTAATAATTCGTGTTAGATAGATTTTGAGAATGTAGTCGGTCGTTTGTATTGCATTTTTATTACTTTATACGTGTCATATTCGTGTAATCATGTACAATATTGCCAGGTTATGTTGAACATATGGCTATTGTGATAGTTAAATTGGAATTATTTCAGTAAGTACAGCGACTTGTGTTTGATCTTGTTAGAATTGTTTGGTCTACACTATTCTGCTGTTTTAAGCCGCAAATCCCATTGGATCAATCTCAAACGGTTGAGATAAAAACCGATTAGCTCCCAATGATTCGCTGGTACATTACTGCTTGTTAGTTTGCCATTATAATTAGTTATAAAGAAAGTTTGTGGGCTTTGTCTCAGCAGTGGTCGGACACATAGGGTAGAATAAAAGGCTATGGTAAATTGAGAGAGGACCTATGTTGCTCGGACTCTTCATTTTTCTTGAAGTATCTATGTTTGGTATTTGTATCCGACGCATATCTTGACATGGGTTTAAGGTTACGACCCTCTAAATATAAGAAAAGCTTTAAAAATATCTGAACATACTTGTGTGTCAGCCACGACACTCGCATCTGAATCTGAGTAACATAGGAGAGGATTGTAGAAAGCTGTTTTATTTGCACCTATTTTTACAGTTCTTGCTGTTATTTAGAAGAAATCCATCTTCCATTCCGAAATAAAACTGGGACTATCATCGAGCTGATAAATCTTTCCACTTCTTTTTTAATCATAGAAATTTTAAGTTAAAAAAATTGTTGAAGTATTTCCTCAGTTCAGTGGATCATGTATTGAGTCACTTATGTCGGTAGATGCAAAGGCAGGCAACTCGCAGCCCTGCAGTGGAGCCTGCCAGGTGCCAACCCTGTAAAACTTCTATTTTTTGTTTTATCGGCTGAAAAAATAAAAAAAAAAAAACCAAGAAGAAGAAGAAGACTACAAGAGATGCTGGTCCATTTGCAGCTGAGATATTAACCTTCTCAGAATTGCATTTTCTTTCTTTCAAGAGACTGAAATTTAATTCTGGGTTAGCTTTGAATTAATGGTTAGTATAGTATGTATTCTGGTCTCGAGGCATATTGCATTTAGGAATTCAGGGGTTTTACTTAACATTTAGTAACAGTTTTCGGTTGCCACGGAGATTATAGTTTGAGAATAAGAGAATGATTTGTAGATATTATGTTTCAAACTTTAAATTTGATAGATATTACTTTTTAAAATCCTAGCATGAACTAATTAAATTAAATCCTAGATTGACGTTTATCGTTATATCTTTTATAAGAAAAAGGTTAAGGTTATTAGATTTATCGCACACCATTTTGAGAAAGGTTCAGGGTGTTCACAAGAAACCTGCTTATTTACAAAGTTATCAGAATCTTGTTACCTTTATTTATTTTTAAGCTTGAAAATCTTAAAACTAAAATTTTTCAAGATGAGACCTGACAGGGCCTAGACCCAGGAAGCAACACCAACGTTGTAAAAGAAGGCAATAGAATTCGGCAAATTAAAATTGCTAAGAGTTCTTACAAGGGTTAAATACATATTTAGTTTTTATAATTTAGTTTGATCTACGATTTGATATTTGAAATTTTTTTTTTGTTAATTTCGTGTCTAAAGTTTCATTCTGTCGTGTATATTAGCTTTTTGGACTAACATTGTTAGTAAATTACTGATATGACAATCAAACAACTAAGAAAAGTTTGATATATGATAAAAATGTCAAATAATCAGTGCTAGTTATCATGAAAAAAATTCAAAAAATAAAAATTATGAAAATTTTTATGTTGACATGGCATTTTTGTCACGTGTTAAGCTCTCATTAGCTATTTGACTACCACATCAGCGATTGACTAATGATGTTATCCAAATGATGAAATAAAAATTCAGGTATCAATTTAACAAAATTTTTTTTTCAAGTAATAAATTGAAAATTAAGCTAAATTATACAGATCAAATTAATATTTAACCCTTTAATTGACCGTTACATGCTTAGAGAAAAAAACACTATTGTGGGACTGAATTTGTTTAATTAAACTGCTGACAAAAAATATTTCCTGTAAGAATGAAATGATTTATAATAAACAAAAATATATATATATTTCTGTAATAAGACGTTGTAATGGATTTGTTTGCCTTAAACATAAAGGATCCTACAAGCAACCATATAAATTGTAATATAATCTAATTGTTGATTTTGATACGCTAATGGTTAAATATTTTTTTTAATTACACAAATGGTGTTAATAATAATAATAATAATAATAATAATAATAATAATAATATGTTTTATTTTTTAATTAATATTTTTAATTTTTTTAATATATTCAAAAGATACGTGTCATTTTATTAATTTATCTTTTAAAATTTAAAATCTTCATTGATGATAAATAAAACTATTTTTTATAACTATTACTCTTCGTTGACAATCTCTTCTTTTTTTTTTTTTTTCTCCTAACAAAAGTCCTTCATAACAATGTTCATATTTTGCTGTTGTAGATAAACTTTAAGTTCATAAATTTGATTATTGAGACGAAAACTACCATTGCAATGCCAAACTAGAAGCAGGAAGGAGTTTGTGCTGAATATAGACTCTAAAAATCGAGCACCTGCAACAAAGTAGCCCACTTCAAAGACGGAAAAAAAAACAAATTTGCGGCAGAATTGGACCGACGAACATGAGCTCTACTACTAAAACGTACTTGATAATAATATATAGGTCTGGTTTAAAAAAAGCTTGATTAAAAAAAAAAAAAGATTTGGGTTAAAAAATATGCTTAAAATATATAGTAAAAAATGTGCTTTAAGTGATCGACATTATTGTAAAAAATTTGAAATTTAAAAAAAAATCTATGTTTAAAATAATAAAATTTAAAGGTATAAGAATAATAAAATTATTTCATTTTAAAGTCAGCTTTCAAACTATAAAAGTTCTTTTATTCAATCTTTTTGGTTTAAGTTGTTAAATTATAATTTTAAATATAAAAATAAAAAAATTATCCATTTAATATTATGTTTATGATAAAAAATAATTTTTGATTTTTAAAATTGTACCAATAATAATGCTAAACGAAGTTAAACATATTTTAAGTCAAAATACCTTGACAATAGCAATTGGCAACAGGCAGCTTTTTCATACGAATAATATAAAATTTTTTTATTTCTCATTTTACGCCGTTCTAAAATTAATTATAAAAACATACTTAAATTTTATTTTAAATTGAGAAGTCGCGATGTGAGGTGACGTGGCGGGTAATATGGCGAGTTCTCGATAACATAAAAATTTTAAAAAAGTAAAATATAAAAATAATTATTAAAAAAAGTAAAAGCAAGAAAAATAATTTAAAAAAAAGAAAATAACAATTATAAGAATTACTAATAAAGAGACTGAAATTATCATTTTACCTTTAATTTTATTTCTCCTTTGCTATTGCTTTTCTCCTCTACATTTAAGAGAGAGTCAGTTCCCATAAATTCTATATATCAATTATATATATTAAAATAATATTTAAAAATAATAAAGTATTAAAAATATTTTTATTAAATATTAATTTACTATTTAGTAATATATATCATACATAATATCAATTATATATAAATTATATAAAATATATATAAATTATACGTATTGTATATAATATATATTATATAAGACATATATAACATAATACATAATATTATAAATATAATATAAAAATATGTTATATATAATAAAAATAAAAATATTTTACTTTAAATTATGAATTACTATTTAAATATAATAAAAAATAAAAATTATTTTATATTAGATCTCATATTATTGTAAAAAATAAAAAATATTTTTATTAAATACATAATGTTATAAATATAATATAAAAATATGTTATATATAATAAAAATAAAAATATTTTACATTAAATTATGAATTACTATTTATAAATAATAAAAAATAAAAAATATTTTATATTAAATCTCATATTATTGTTAAAACTAAAAATATTTATATTGTACAAAAATTTTTGAATGACTAAGGAACATATTGTACAAAAACATATTATACTATTTTTAAATAATAAATTAATATTTAATAAAAATATTTTTTAATATTTTATTATTTTTAAATATTATTTTAATATATATAATTGATATATATAAAATTTATGGGAATCGACTCTCTCTTAAATGCAGAAGAGAAAAGCAACAGCAAAGGAAAAATGAAATTAAAAGTAAAATGATAATTGAAGTCTCTTTATTAATAATTCTTATAATTATTATTATTTTTTTGAATTATTTTTCTTGCTTTAATTTTTTTTAATAATTATTTATATATATTTTAAAATTTTTATATTATAGCAAAAATAATCGATCATGGATGGTGAGTTCTTAATATGGAGAACTTCATCTAGAATGATGAGTTACCGGCATCCCTCTTTATCACCTCATGCGAGTTCTTAATTTAAAATTAAATTTAAGTATATTTTAAAAATTAATTTTAAAATGATTTAAAAAAATGAAACATTTTATATTATTCATATAAAAAAATTGCAACAAACGCTGATTAGCGTCTCCGTATAATAATAATAATAATAATCTTAGGTTTTACTAATAAAAGCATGCTACACCGAGCAATACAAGAAAGAATCCAGCGCTGCCCTCAATGATGGTTGGTGGGTTCCATACTTCCATTCCATGCAATTACCCTGCTTTCCGTGTAATTGCTTTTCTCGTGTGCAACTTTGCAGTTTGTTTTGAGTTATGAATAATAGTGTTGAACGCCGGATCGGCTTAAAATATTTAAACTTTTGTTAAAATTTCAATTCAAAATTTTAAATTAATTTTAATTTTAGATGTTCGATTGATAGTACAGTAGTAGAATTTTTTAAATGTTATTAGTTCCGTTACATAAAATATCTTCCACCGACAAAATAGAACATAAAAACAAAGGGAGAGGAAAAAGAAAGAAAATTTTGGGAAGCGTCTGTGAAAGCGGTCGTCGGTCCTGATCGTTTTAAGTAGCACCGGTTTTGTGATCTTCCCCGTCACGCGCTCCCTCCAAAGTTTAAAACACGTAGTCGGGAAAGGCGACGGGTCGTCGCCAAAGACAAAAAGGAGAAAAAAAAAAATATAAAAACGACGAAAAAAAGCGATCGCGATTCATAACACAAATCAATCCCCGTTTGCCAGACTCCATCTGGACTTTAAGCAAGATCCAAATCTAATCTCTCTCTCTCTCTCTCTCTCTCTCTCTCTCTGCATGAATGCTGCTTCGTGGACTTTCTTGAGCTTCGGTTCCTTACTACTCACATGTTTCATCTTCGTAAGCAATCTCTCTCTCTCTCTCTCTCTCTCTCTCTCTCTCTCTCAAATCTCCTCATTTTTTTTTTCAACCTGCTTAAATTATAATTTAAATTAGCCTATTATTCGCTTTTTCTCCTTTCGAGGGTTTTAACGGAATGATTATAGATGTTTTAGATCGTTATGTAATAATTTGATTTAAGTTAATCAAAATTAACGTAAAATTAAAAATAAAATAAAAATGGCAACCATTATTGGATATTTATTTGTTGACTCTGAATTAGTTAGTTATTATTTTTTAGGTATGTAAATTGGCACCGCTAATGATTTTTATTTATTCTTTCAGGTCAATTTCAGTGCTATCATTGTTGATGCAGAAATATCAGATGATCAAGCAGTATGAGATGATTTCAATTTTTTTTTATTTTACTTTCAGATATTTTTTCCTAATTTTAATTGATCTTATTCATCCGTTTAATGCTATGTCTTTCAGTGGAAGACGACTCAAAGCATATAGGCAGCTGTATGACAAAAAGGTTCCGTAGTATTTATAGCTTTGAATCATGTTGTAGTTTGATCTATCAAAATTTAGCAGTGTTTCATAATTGTGGTATACGGTGCTGTGCCGGCAAATAGGTTGCACAAACTAACCATTGGTCCGAATGTTGACTGGGCAGGAAGAGGCTGCTTCCTCAATATTCAATGCCAATGAGAAGCTAATGAATGAAGCCTTTTTTTTATTGGGTCTTAACTACTAGTATGAATGATGCTCATGCAAAATGGTTTCATGCAGGATATTGACATAATTGCAACTTACAGTGATGCTTCTGGGACTATTAGAACAAGTAGGGTGAAAATGAAGGACCTTTCTGCTTCTTGGGTTCTGGAAAACCCTATCAATGGAGATCCTGGCAAACTAAAGGGCTTACAGTTACTTCCATTTGATTTTTTAAAATTGGTTGTAGTAATTCATGGTCCTGTACTCAAAATTAAGATTCCAATTCATATTTAGTCAAACTCATAACAGCAAGTATAGTGAAATTAAGGTTATGAGCTAAGCACATTCCTGTCATTAACTTATACATTTCCAGCAGTTATGCAATCTATGTGGCAGGGAAAAAGAAAATTTTATATCATCAACCTTTATCTATCTCCTTTGTCCTTGTTCAAGCCCTTGACATCACCAATTGAGCAATTATTTTCTAGGTACTTAAACTGAAAGATTCATGCCAAGCTGGCACAAGATTTGAAGAAAA
>JBBYHM010000011.1:3998214-4009071 GCA_038381775.1 Adansonia rubrostipa | reverse complement strand
ACCATGGATGGTGGTAAAGAAGTGAGAGTGGAAGTTTTGAAGCGAACAGCTTAACATTGGAAAGGGGGACCGGTGATCCACTGGAAAAATGGTCACCCTGATGCCTATTGAAAGCAAATTTGTAAAACCTACAGTAGCTAACAATCGGTCCTCCACCAACCAAGATTTTCGCATGTCTAAAGCTGTTGTAAAATATAAAATACAATGCAGCAGAAAATGTAAATTTTACATGTACTTATCCACCTCATGGTAAAAGTATTATTGGTTGGATTAGATCATGATTTGATTTTTTTTTTTTTTAATTTAGATCTGATTCGGTTCAATGACGAAAGCTCTATCGCCAAGAGGCAACAAAGAGAATGAGTAGTTTGGGCCACGTACATGCCCATGTGTTATCCCGTTGGTATCGCCTGGAGCCACCTGTTTTTAATGCAAATACAATTACTTGAATATCTATATATATATATATATATATATATATATATAAACTTCGATTTCTGAACACAGCAATTATATAAGATTAGGATAGATTTAGGTAAAAAGTACGAATGGATTTGAAGGATCCGAAGAGAAAAGTGAATATAATGAAGCCCAAGGGAAGTGGTGTTGCTTGTGATGAAACTTGTGGCTGCCCCTCGCCATGTCCCGGCGGTGTGGCTTGCAGGTACGTCACTCTCCCATCTGCTTTGTATGTTTTTGAAGAAAAAAAATCTGATATACAATCAGCTTAAGTAAAGGCAGAGATGGGTTGTTCTAGACTATGTCTTTTCGATTTTTTCATTTTGCTTGATTTTCATTTTATTTGATCTATATTCAAATATGAATATTAAAATATATGGAATCTAGGAAAAAAATTAAACATATTCATTAGATCTATATTCGCGTCTGATATTCATATTTGAATTCGGATAACATAAGTTTTAAGGTAACTTGGTGACAAAAAATTTGGTCGGTCTCCTTGAGACACATGACTGTATAAAATATATGAAATCTAGAAGAAAAAATTGAACATGTTCATCGGATATATATTCATGTCCGATATTTACATTTGAATTCAAATAACATGACTTTTAAGTCAACTTGGTGACAGATAATTTGGCCGAGCTCCTTGGGACACATGAATATATATATATATAGAAAGAGAGGTATAGATTTATATATGGCGGATTTTTTTAAAGGAGAAATTTGGGTGATTCGGAACATAACCAGTTGGAAGTTGGTGATTTTGCAGGTGCGCCTTAGGGGAAACGTCGGAAGCGGATGGTCACAGGCGGTGTTCGTGCGGCCATCATTGCAGCTGCAACCCTTGCTCATGCGCCAATGCTGTAACTGGGACTGGCATTGGGAAGGCCATTTGCAAGTGTGGGGATGGTTGTACTTGCACTACTTGCGCCTCTTCTTGATCCATCCATCCATCCAGCTGCGGCTGTTGCTTCTTTTCTATTTTTTTTCCTTTTTATGTGGCTTTACGGTGTTAAACTTAATTATGTTATTCTGATTTTCAGTTATTTTAAGTAATCGTGTACTTAAAGTAGTAATATTTGATATTTATATTCGATATCAATATATATTCGAATATTGATAGTGACTAGATACAGATGTTGGATATTGATATTATATTCGAATCTGTATTGAATTTTTATAAAGATTTCTGATAACATAGCTCACATACGTCGGACATTGATATGATTTAGATATTTTGTAAAGATTTCGGATAAATACAGCTTGCAGTAGGAAGATAGCTTTCACGTATCACTACAATGCACACTAGAAATTAACTGCTTGCATTACTTTTTGGTGTTGATCACAGTTGAAAGGAGAAGGGAAACTTTCATAATTTAAACACATTTCACAGTATCGGAAATAAAAGTTTCGACTATGCCACCAAAACAACGTAAAGTTAGCAAAGTATTAACAATAAGAATTATTTATATAGATGTTGAGATCGACGCATATAGGACATAGGGTGAAATATCCGTGCGAAGCCAAGCATATTTGACAAAACAAATTCCAGCAAAATCTTAAATAATGGACAGGATTTTATACGCGAACGTGTTTGCAGCGACACGCAGCTTTGTGAGCTTTGACATCCACGCTTTATGAATTTTGTTCGACACGTATTCCAACATGTTCGTGGCCGGAAGGGCGCTTGTCGGGGTTTGACCTGTACTGTATTGAGCTTGATTAGGAGATTCTGAGAGTCGTCTTATTCGAATTACTTTTTAAGCAAAATTATTTTTAATTTAAATTTAATTATAATTATTAATATTAAAAAATTTTAATATTATTTTAAATAGTAAAATAAATTTTTGAATGGATTTAATTTGAGTTAAAAAAAATAAAAAAATTTTAATCGTGACCGGAATAATTCCACTTTCCCTGGACACAGGCAATTATCTTTATAAACTAAACCAGAAATTTGTATTTATATTCCAACATAACTAAAATTTTAGTCCAATTCTACGAGTGAGATTTATCATCATCGTGATCATCTTTATATATATATATATATATATATATAGAGAGAGAGAGAGAGAGAGAGAGAGAGAGAGATGAATGGGACAGCTGCACAGGCAGTGAGACCACATACCACAGGCGGTGCTCGTGCGAGGAGCATTGTGGCTGCAATCCATGCAGCTGCAGCAAGAATGATGAAGTCGCTAGGACCGGAAAGATGTTTTGCAAATGTGGTACGGGTTGCACCGGCGTCGCTTGTGCCTCTTGAGCAAGGGATCATAAAGCTTAATTAGATCGAGTGAGAGCTTTATGCAAATGCATGTTGGTTCATCAAAATACGAGAATAATGGCTGTTTTAGTTCTGTAGTGTTGGCAGACCTGTTGTAAGAGAAGTATGTTCAGGGGTTTTAAAGGATAGTTAAATATTGGGCAGTCAATATTATTCAATTTTTTTTTTTTTACAAATTTTGAATTTAAATATTAGATTCATTATCGATAACAGATTTAGAATGAGTTTGGATATGAATTCTTGATATTCGTTATTTGAATTTATTTTAATTTCGGTTTAGATAATGTCTAATATCTAAATATGTCAATTTAATTTGATATTTATTTATATATTAAATTCATATTTAACTTTACATTTTTATTTTTGTAATAATAAATTTAAATATTTAACAAATTTAAATAGTAATAATTTATAAAATAATTTAAATTTTAAATTTAAATAATTAAAATATCATAAATATTTGATTTACCGCCATCTTTTTTAAGAATGTTGAAACTTTGATTTCACGTTGGAGCATTGTACTTTAGACTTGGGTGAGTTTTTTTCTCAGAAAATAAATGAAATCATGTTTATGTGATGTTAAACTACGTAACGGCCGTTTCATAATAGTTTTTTAAAAATACAGATAATTTTTTATTTATTATTATCTGCAACATTATTAAATACCTTAAAATAACAAATTCATGTTTGTGAAAACCGTAATGCGTTGTTAATACCCCCATTAATCTATTATTAATTCAAAATAACAAAAATATTAATTTTTTATTGTTAATTTACAATAATAAAAAAATGTTCACAACGTAACAAATGTTAATTTACAATGATAATTCATTAATAAAAAATATTTTATTAATTTTATGTTAATCTTTATTTTCAATAAATTTATTAATTAATTTACTATAGTTATTTATTAAAAGGAATGTTTTGAAAGGAGTTTTTTTTTTTGGTTAGATTTTGCCTTTTAATAATTCAAAATCAAAATGACTGGCAAAGTTTAATAAAAAAATCTATGTTTAATAATAAAATTTAATCAAATAAAAGTAAAAATAAAATGACAAATTTTAATATTGTCTTAAAAGTATATAATAAATTTGTCTTTATTATTTGATAATTTAAAAGAATTTTTATAAGTTTGATTGATGACTGTAACCCACCAATATAGGGTTATAAGTTTGAAATCCCTTTATATTTTTAAAATTTAATAATTTTAAACACAATATAAATATAATAAAAATAATTAAAATATAAAATTATTATATAAATATATTAAAATTTATATAATGTATGTCATAATTTATATAAACATATAACTTTAAATATAATTATAACATAAAAATAATATACGTATAATATGATTGCATAAATCATCATATTTATATTCTCTATGATCACCTTCAATTATAGAAGAGAAAATCTTTAACTAAATCTGTTCATGATCGAGCGGCAGTTTTATTTTTTTATACTTTTACCGAAGCTAGTTTGGCTAACCTATTTACCTACTTTATTATTTAAAAAATTAAAAAATTAAAAAATATTTATTTATTATAATAATTAAATTTGATAACTTTTTATTATTAAATAATAATTAAATCAAGTCTATTTAAAATTTATAAAATATTTATTTAAATTTAACTCATATATTATTTTTTTATTGTAAATATAATGAAAAATTTTAATACATTTAATTTGAGCGATTTAGACGGTTCAATAACTTATTCTTAAGTTTTTGTTTTTTTGTTTTTGTTTTTGGAACTTTGAATCACCGCCAAATGTTGGTTTCAAAACCATGGTTTAAAATGTCTGACTAAGATTTTTACTATTATTATTAGATCTGACACATATTTAATTTAACCACACAAACTCATGACATGCTGACATTTGTCATTTTTTCATGCCATGAAAGGAGAGAGAATAGAGCGAAAGAAAGAGAAAAGAAAGAACGGATAGAGATAAGGGGAAAAAAATTATGTTTTTTCTGTTACGAGTGTTTAAAATATTATAGATTTATATAATTTTTTATATATATATTTTAATATATTTATGTATTTATTTTATATTATATTATTTTTATATTATATTTTAATTATTTTTTAATATTGTATTGATATTTTATTTTAGTGTATCATATATTATGCATAATTTGTTATTGTGATTCAATTTAAAAAAAATTATATGTTTGTATCGTGTCGCCATTTATAATATATTTTGTATTATTTTTTATAGTGATTTTGTTTAAAGAAACTTTTGTATTTTCATGATTGTATTATTTTATTTAAAGTATTATAAATTTATATAAGTTTTACGCATCAATTATTATTTTATTTATATTGGAAGCATTCATATATTTATGTCATGTTCATATTATTTTTTATTATTTTCATATCATTTTTCTGTTCATCTCATATTTTGCATAATTTTTTGTTATAATTCAATTTAGGCAAAAAAATGGTATGTATGTTCTAATTTATAACATGTTTCGAATAATTTGTCATATTAATTCGATTTAGAGAAATTTTTATGTTTGTATATATTTGTGCTATTTTTTTCATTCAAATATTATAAATTTATAGAAATGTTTATATATTAATAATTTATTTTTTATATATTTTGACATATTCGTTTATTTATATTATATTTATATTATTTTTGTATCATATTTTAATTATTTTTTATATTTTATTTGTGTAATGTTTTAAATTAACTTATATTTTACACAATTTATTATGATGATTTAATTTTAATTTTTAATTCATTTATTAAAGGATAAAAATATAAAAATTTCTTCAAATAAATAATTACTATTTATTATAATTCGATTTAAACTTGTAAATAACAAAAATTTCCTGACCGAGGCAGGGGAAGATTTTTTTTGTTACTATGATAGCCATAACCTAATATATTTTTTTAAATTATGAAAAAAAAACTAATTTTTTAAATAAATATTTTTATTTTCGATTTTAAAAGTGCCTTTCAATGGTAAAATAAAATGGGTTAAATGTAAAATTAGTTTATGTAGTTTATCTTGATTTTTTATTTGATATTTAAAAAATTTTTATTATTAAATTAATGTCTAAAATTTTATTTCGTCAAATATATTAGTATTTGATGTTATTAATATTAGTTGATTTTTTACGTGTCAATCAATAACTAATAAAATTTAACATACGACAAAAATGATCACATAATCATTACTATGTCATCATTAAAAATTAAAAAAATAAATTATAAAAGATAATAAAATTTTTATGTTGACGTGATAAACGATGACGTTATATTTTTTATATGTCAAAATTTTTTAAATTGGTTGACAATAGTTTTAAATACCACCAATTTAATAAAAACTTTTAAACATCAAATTAAAAATTAAATAAAAATATAAAAACTAAATATGTATTTAATTCAAATAAAAAATAAAAAGAAAGTGTCAAAGCGGTCGAAGAACTGTTATCATTAGTAGTCGCACTGGATTTATTAGCTTCTTACCCAGCGCTTTAGTGGTGCACTTTAGCAAAGCTCCCGGTTTTAAAGAAAAGCGCTGTGGAAGAAGAGGAGGAGCCGTCGCCAAAGACAAAAAAATAAAGGAAAAATATTAACGACGAAAAAAAGCGATCGCGATTCGTAACATATATAAATCCAGTTCGTCACTCTTCCGCTGGATTTTAAGCAAAATTCCAAATCTAATCTCACTCTATCTCTCTCTGTTTTCCATGGAAGCTGCTTTGAGGACTTTCTGGAGCGTCGATTCCCTGCTACTCACCTGTTTCATACTCGTACGTATTCTGATCTCTCTCTCTCTCTCTCTCTCTCTCTCTCTCTCTCCAGTCTGCTTAATTGGGATTTAAATTAGCCAGTTATTCTTTTTTTCCTTTTTAGGGTTTTAATTGATCGATTATAGAAGTTTTTAGATCTTTATGTAATGATTTCTTTAAATTAGTATCCTAATTACTCGTAAAATTGTAATGAAAAAAGCCGACGTGGATTTGATAATTATTCGTCTACTCTTGTTCTTTTTCTATGCCAATTATTGTATAAATTGACACCGGTTATGGCTTTCATCTCTTCTTTCAGGTTATTTTCAGTATTATTATTGTTGATGCTGAAATATCAGAAAACAAAACAACGTGAGATCATTTCTAGGATTTTTTTTTTAATTTTTAGTGATTTTTATCCTAATTTTAATTGATCTTGATTATCTGTTCAATGTTATTTCTTTCAGTGGAAGGGGACTCAAAGCATATAGGCCGCTGTATGACAGAAAGGTTTCCTTTATGTTTTATAGATTTTGAATCATGTTGTGGTTTGATTTATTGAAATTCAGTAACGTTTCATAACTAATCATAGTGTGCCATACCGCTGCCTGCATTCACGATTTCTTATATTGCACAAATCTTTTCCTTTATTTTGTTGCACGAACTAACTGTTGGTCGAAATGTTGACTGAGCAGGAACTGGATGCCTCCTCTGTGGCTCGGATGTTGGATGACAATGAGAAGGTAATGATTGGAGTTTTTCTTATTGTTAACTACTAAGATGAATGATGCTCATATAAATTTGTTTCATACAGGATATTGACATAATTGCAACTTACAGTGATGCTTCTGGCGCTATTAGAACAAGTAGGGTGAAAATGAAGGACCTTTCTGCTTCATGGGTTCTGGAAAACCCTATTGATGGAGATCTCGACAAAGTAAAGGGCTCACAGTCAGAGGTACTTCTCTTTGATTTTGCTAAACTGGTTTCTACTAATTCATGAAATTGGTCTTATACTGAAACTTAAGATTCCAATTCCTATTCATGGTGGTCGAATTCATAACAGCAAGTATAACTAAATTAAGTGTACGAACTAAGCACTATCCTATTATCTGATGTGACATTTTCAGCAGCTATGTTGCCAGGGAAAAAAAACTTATACCATCAACCCTTATCTGTCTACTTTTTCATTGTTCAAGTCCTTGGCATCACAAGTTGAGTAATTTTTCCTAGGTACTTAAGCTGAAAGATTCATACCAAGCTAGCACAGCATTTGAAGAAAATGTTGAACGTTTTATAGATGATCGTCAGTTGCAAGAAGGTGAAATTCAAAATCGTCGGTGGGCATCATGGAGCCCTGTGAAGTACAAACGCCAGGTAAGCTATCTGACACTACTTTGTATTTACTTTATGCATCTTGCATGGTTCAGATTTGTGATAGTATGTAAAATATTCAGGTAATGAGGAAAGAGAGGAGGGATCTCCGTACTGCAGAACTTATTCGCCAAGATAAAGAGGCTGACAAACTGATGCAAGCAACAGCCGCAATTGAGAGCTTGAAAAATATGGACACTGTTGTCAAGGGAAAATACAGTATATGGAGAAGAGATTTTGAAAATCCTAATTCTGATTCTACCTTGAAGCTTATGCGCGACCAGATAATTATGGCGAAAGTATATGCAAACATTGCGAAGTCTAAGAACCAAAATGTTCTTTACAATTCTCTTTTGAAACATATTAGAGAAAGTCTACATGTTATAGGAGAAGCTAACTCTGATGCTGAGCTTCACCCTAGGTATCAGTACTTTACATCTACTGTTTTGGTTATTAGTTACATGTATTCTCATGGAAAAAGTATGTCGTTCTATTTCCAGTTCTCTTGAACGTGCAAAAGCAATGGGCCATGCTCTGTCTGTAGCAAAGGATGAACTCTATGATTGCCGCACAGTTGCAAGAAAGCTTCGAGCCATGCTTCTATCAACAGAAGATAATGTAGGTTCACTGAAGAAAAGGAGTGCCTTCTTGATTCAGCTAGCCGCAAAAACTGTCCCAAAACCATTGCATTGCCTACCTCTGCAGCTAGCAGCGGACTACTTCCTTCATGGATATCAGAACAAGAAGGATCTTAATAAAGAAAAGCTTGAAGATCCTTCTCTGTACCATTATGCTATCTTTTCTGATAACGTACTGGCAACATCCGTGGTTGTCAATTCTACGGTGCTGCATGCTAATGAGCCTGAGAAACATGTGTTTCATATAGTGACTGATAAACTGAATTTTGCTGCGATGAAAATGTGGTTTATCTTGAATGCTCCTGAAAATGCAACAGTCCAGGTTGAGAACATCGATGATTTCAAGTGGTTGAATTCCTCTTACTGTTCTGTTCTTCGACAACTTGAATCTGCCAGAATTAAAGAATATTATTTCAAGGCAAATCACCCATCCTCTCTCTCTGTTGGGTCTGACCATCTTAAATACAGGAATCCAAAATACTTATCGATGTTGAATCATCTTAGATTCTATCTTCCTGAAGTGTACCCAAAACTCGACAAGATCCTATTTTTGGATGATGATATTGTTGTTCAGAAGGATTTGACACCTCTTTGGGATGTTGATCTGCAAGGAATGGTGAATGGTGCAGTGGAGACCTGTAAAGAGAGCTTTCATAGATTCGATAAGTATCTCAACTTCACCAATCCAAAAATCGTTGAGAATTTTGACCCAAATGCTTGTGGTTGGGCATTTGGGATGAATATTTTTGATTTGAAGGAGTGGAGAAAGCGAAACATCACAGCAATATATCATCGTTGGCAAGATATGGTAATGCTTCACTATCGCATTTCTCATGTTTCAATTTTCTTCTGAGTTCCTGTTTCCCTTCTGATGCAAAAAATACTTTTTACCTGTCAGAATTTCGTTTCTCATACATTTGTCATATCATATTAGCATAATCTTAAGAAACATTTGGTTTGCCATAGATTATGAGTTCCTAAACATCTTTTTCATGTAGTGTCCCGAAAATTTGTCACTGATGAAGAAACTATTTTGCAGAACGAGGATCGAACTCTTTGGAAGCTTGGCACATTGCCGCCGGGACTGATCACTTTCTATAACTTAACATATCCCCTTGATCGAAAATGGCATGTACTAGGACTCGGGTATGATCCAGCCCTCAACCAAACCGAGATTGAAAATGCAGCTGTTATTCATTACAATGGAAACTATAAGCCATGGTTGGATCTGGCTGTTGCCAAGTACAGGTCATACTGGTCTAAATATGTAAGGTTTGATAACTATTACCTCAAACTCTGCAACATAAGCGAATAACTAAAAGATTTTTTTCACTCTCTTGCTTTTACTTTTTCACACTTGTAATTCTTTTATTAGGGTAAAGAAAAGAAGGAGGAAATTTCTTCTATGGTTCTTTGTTGCTTTTGATAGGAATATCAACATCTTTTTTATTCTTTTTCTATGCAATAAGATCTTGCTTGTAATAATTATTTTATTAGCTAAATATGCATTTTTTTTGTTCATTAATGCCTATAGTTCCATTGACTCCCAGAACAATTAAAATTGAGGGATATGATATTTGGGGTTAACCATCCCATAGTTTTGCTTCAAAAATCAATTCTATATTAAAAGCTATGTTATTTTGATTTTTTTTTAAAGTATGTGTCTTTAATATTCATGTTTGATGCATATATGAATATGGGATGGAGAAAAAATTGAATTGCCTAATGTGAAGCTTTATTTGGCTTCACTCAATATATATATATATATATATATATATATATATATATCCAATGTCTTTTTGATTCACTGTCCTCTATGGACAAATATTATAGCAAAGACCAAAAAAATTAGGAAAGGCTGAAGAGAGTGAAAGTAAGCAAACTTTTTTTTTTGTTGCTCAGTTTGATTAAAGACTCCTTGATGATGTTGGCAAGCCCTTTTCAGCTTTTCAACTAAGCCACCTTTGTATTAACGAGGGATGACAAAATTTTACTGAACCAGTCTCAACTAGGGATGGCAAAACCAACATCCAGGGAGGTGGAGGTTTTCAACATCCATGGTGAGACGGAAACGGATTAAGACAATTCTTGTCTTGTCCCGCTCCATTACTATCCGTGGTATTAACCTGCTTACTGGTAACATAAATCATCTTTTGAGGAGCCAATGCTTGAGCATTTTCTTCATTAAGTGACTCTGTAGGACATAACTTTTAATTGCTGTCTAGGGTTACAAATAGCCTTATGGTGCCCAACATACTTGGTGAACTGCTGTTTGCTGATCAGTTTGTAGTACAGTGTTTGTCCTCCAGTAAGCCTTAGATATTCACCTGGGGGTTAACCTGTAAAAAAA
>JBBYHM010000011.1:3958559-3971069 GCA_038381775.1 Adansonia rubrostipa | reverse complement strand
ATATTAATGATGTGGGATTTTATATCATCTAATGCAGGGATCTTTCAAACAATCAGCTAGAAGGAGATATTCCAGTTAATGGTTCCTTTTCACTTATCAATCCTAGGTGGTTTTTCTCTTATTCTAATCTCATTTTGCTCTCACCGTCGTACTCCTAACTCCGAACCCTCAACTTCGCTGCTTGTTACCATTTTTTTCATATATAATACTTTCAGTCTAATCTCTTAAATCACTGCATCTCTTTTTTACAGTTTTGGTAATAATAGACTCAATAGTCCTCCAGTTGCTCTATCGCCTCCTATCTCATCTAAAGCTCCAACTCTATCAGGTTTCTTCTCGATTTTATTGTTATCGTGACTGCTAATAACTCTTTAACTGTGCCAACTTTGTGGCCTGCCTCTCTTTCATTATAATTTATTCTTTTTTCTTTAGATATTCCTTGCAATTTTCTTTGCATTCAAAACTGTTTTGGTACTATCACATTTCTGTAACGTACAAAGAATTGTTGTAGGTTGAGAATATTGCTGATCTTGAACTTTCTTTCAACTGGGTCTGTTTTTTAAGAAGGGACTTTTTGAGTTTAGAATTCAGACCTAATATCTGACGGTGATAGTACCAATGGATGGCTTTAGTTTCCTTCGTGGGCTAGAAATATGGTCTGTACCTTCAAATATTCAATGCATCAGCCCACAAGTTCTCTCAGTTGAAATGTTGCCCGCTGCATTGGTGTCGGTACCTGCTGGAAATGTCGGGTTATATATATATATATATATATATATATATGAGACGTATTTATATTTTATTTAATTTCGTACTGGCAGGTAAGAGTGCCACTGGTGCTATTGCTGGAGGAGTCGCTGCTGGTGCTGTCCTGATGTTGGCTGCTCCTGCAATTGTACTTGATTTGGTGGCGTAGAAGGATTAATGCAACCTCGTTAGTGATTTTACAAAAGATTGTTTTAATTGATATGCCGTTGCCTGCATGGATTCACTTGTTGTAATTTCCTTTATAGCTAAGCGAATCTAGAAGTTCATCGGAGAAATTTAAAATAAATGTGCTATATTATTTTTTTAAAATTAATTTATTTTTAAAAAATAAATAGATTAAATGATGTGTTTAATAATAATAAATTAATATTTTTTAACAATAAAAAAATGTTAAAAATAATAAAATTTGCATAAAAAATCTTAAGAAAGTTATATTAGCATATTTAGTTCTTCAAAAATAATAAATATTTTTTAAAAAGTTAATAATAAACTTGTGGTTCATTAATGCAAATTTTATCTTTTTTAACATTTTTCAAATATATTTACTATTAAAAAACATTATCTTATTGTTAATAAATGTGTTATTTAATAGGTTATTTTTAAAATAATAATTAATTTCTTTAAATAAAAATAATATAGTGCATTTATCTCAAATTTAATATTTGATTAAATTAAAAATAAGTTTAAAATATTTAATATATATTTGAATTAGAACATAAATTAATTTGATAGTAATTAAAATAATTTTAAAATTAATTAAATTTTCATGATTTTATAATTAGTAAAAGTGTTAAGTAAAAAAAAAATTTTGCTATAATCTTTCAAATATTATCTTAATTTTTATTTAACTTTCCAATTGTACAGGTAAGTTATTTTTTCACTTTTTCTTGTGGGAATAACATTCTCGTAATTGTGAAAATTACTTTCCTACAGGAATATTATAGTCTTAGGAAAGTGAACACTTTATAGCGTATAGTTTAGTTCACATACTGAATAGCCAATTTCAATTTTATTTCGCGAAGTCTCAAAATAGTCATTCAATGCTTTTCTCGTTGGCCGTGGAAGTAATACAAAATAGTTTTAAAGGATTCGAGTCTCTTTTATCGAGGATTCAAATCCTATAATATTTTATTTAACTGAATCAAATTAATGTTATCGGTATTCTATTTTACTTCAAGTCTATTCCATTTCTATATAATAATTATTCTATTATAACTCTTTTCTAGTTTAGTGAAACATTAAAGTTTTTATTTCTTTGTTGGTGAATACACTTTGGCATGAACTTTAACAAAATTAAATTTGGGTCCATGAGTCTGATTAGAAATTTCCCTTGCTATTTTCTTCTTGATTGTAACAATCAAAAGGAAAAGGGTGGAGTAAATAATGTAAAGCAGCATGGGTACGAAAGTAGGAATTGTCTTATTTATTTTAATTTTACTTTGTATAGATGATAAAAACCTATAATGTCAATTACATGCATAATTGTTTCATATTGTTTCACGACAATCCATCTTACTTTTTATGAGTTAATTATAATTTAATATTATAAAAAATTTATTCATGAAAATAACTTTAATATTACGCTTGAATTCTCATTTTTATGAATTTTTGTTATATTATAGTATATTTTATAAATAAATAAAATTAATAAAATATAGATTTATGATTTTGTATTGACATATAAAATTTATTTCATGTCCAAATCATACCAATTTAATATAAAATTTATTATTTTTTATTTTAATATAAAATTAGAAGTGTGAAGATAAAAATTTAATATAAATTTTAACTATTTTTTATTTATAAAAAAATTTATATAATTTTGAATATTAATAAAAACTTAAAACTTTGAAATTAAAAATGTAATGTAAATCTTAAAATTTATTTATTGTCAGCAAATTTTTTAAAAAAAATTAAAAAATATAAAATTCTTACTTTAAATTGGATAAGTCTTGTTAATATTAAAATAATTTTAATAGCAATTTAGAAATATAGTAAATTACAATGATTATTTTTGTCAGTTCAAAAAATTCTTTACATTTTTACTTTTATATATATATTATAGATAAATGATTTTAGTATATATATATATATATAATATAGATTAAAAGGAATAGATCTGTTTATAGTGATTTAAAACTAAATTAGTTTTACACACTTTAATAACTTTTTATATGATTAATATTTTAATAAATTGACTATTAGATTTAATAATATAATTATATTCGTTTTACATAACGTATCAAATCAATTCAATATTTCTATCATATTTGATTCAGAATATTATTTTTCAATATGTATTAATGGTTGAAAGCAATTAAAAAATAGTCAGACAATTTTAATTTACTCAAAACTCAACGTATATAATTTACGTATATAATAAAATCATTGGATTGAAAAGATATATATCATATAAAAAGTTATGAAAGCATATGAAACTAATTTAATTTTATATTAATGTAAATTAAACTCTCCTCTTATTAAAATACAAAAGAGATATAAAATATTTAGAAAAATAAAATAATAACTTAAAAATATAAATAAAATTAAACAAAATAAATATTTTTCAAAACGGTCCATTCCACTTCATTGTATTTAAAAAAAAAAAAAAACTCTTCTCTTGTAACAAATTGATGTAAAATTTGTGAACAAATCAATTTTTATCATTTTAAAGTCCATTTAGATAGGCATGAAATTATTTCTGGTGAAATTAAAAATAACAGTGATAATGAGATTAATTATTACAGTAGTAAAATTAAATACTATAGCTGTGAGCGATAGGATATGTATTTATATTCAAATATTGCGGTGACGATGAAGTGAATTATTATAAAAAATATAATTATTGAATATATTATATTAAAATGTATATATATATAATCATTATATATTTACACAAATTAAAACTTAAACAAAATGATATTCAGTTATTTATTATCGTTTATGCATTTTTATAATATTTTAATTTTAAGTAATATTTTAAAATTTAAAAAAAAATTGACCAAAAAAATTAACATATCATATTGTATTAAAATGAATCATATATTTAATAATAATTTATTTATATAATTATATTTTGTGGTTGTTTTATTTAATTTAATTGAAAAGTACAAAAATGAAGAAAGGAGCTGCAAATGGCATAACTTCACTTTCTGCTGGACCCTTTAAGGTCCGGTGGAGAAATCGGGTGCTGCACGATGGAAAAGCCTCCATTGCGTTGCACTTGTGTTGCCTTAGCACTTGGACATACGTCGTTTGCACTGAACGCAAGACAAAACGCGTTGAAACGGGACACCGCTCAATTCCAAATACGGCCTTAATTTTGAAGCGCGTGTCTTGATCTTGGACCCCACTTGCACTGCACTTTATTTTTTAATAAATATAGCAAATTTATCTATGATTATTATTAAAAAAATTTCGATGAACTTTAATATCATTAAATTAAATGATGTTAATTAATTAAAAATATAAAAAATTTAAATAAAATTATAAAAAATATATTTTTTTTGAAATAATTATTTACCAGGTAAAAATTACAATCTTTTACCTCCAAAAAAAAAAATCACAAATTTGAAAAAAACTATGCTCTTTTACTTTTACATAAAAAGACTTCTAACCACATCTTAAAATAATATCAATTTTTTAATTTATTATATATCATCTGATGCAGGGATCTTTCAAACAATCAGCTAGGAGGAGATATTCCTGTTAATGGCTCCTTTTCATTATTCAATTCTGGCTGTTTTTTCTCTCAAGCTATCTCATTTTGCTCTCACACTCTTACCCCTAACTCCGGACCCTAACCACCGCTGCTTGTTACCATTTTTTTCATATATAGTTCTCAGTCTAGTCTCTTAAATTACTGCATCACTTTTTCACAGCTTTGCTAATAATAGACTCAATAATCCTCCTCCTGCTCCACCGCCTCTTATCTCATCTACGGCTTCAACTCTATAAGGTTTGTTCTCGATTTTTATTGTTATTATAACTGTTAATATCTCTAAACTGCCTAACTTTGGGGCCTGCTTCTCTTTTATTATAATTTATTCTTTTTTCTTGAGATATTTCTTACAATTTTCTTTGCATTCACAACTGTTCTGGTATTACAACATTTCTGCAACATACAAAGAATTGTTGTAGGTTGAGAATATTGCTGACCTTGAACTTTCTTACATCTGGGTCTGTTCTTTAAGAAGCTACATTTAAGTTTAGAACTCAGACCTAATATCGAATGGTGATAGTACCTATGGATGGCTTTAGTTTCCATATGGGCTAGAAATGTTGTCTGTACCTTCAAATGTTCAATGCGTCGGCCCACAAGTTCTCTCAGTTGAAAATGTTGCCCGTTGCATTGGTGTCGGTGCGGGCTGGAAAGTATTTTATTTATCTAGTTTCGTACTGGCAGGTGATAGTGCCACTGGTGCTACTGCTGGAGTTTCTGCTGGCGCTGTCCTGCTGTTGGCTGCTCCTGCAATTGTACTTGTTTTGGTGACGTGATAGGATTAATGTTACCTTGTTAGTGATTTTTCAGAAGTTTGTTTTAATTGATATTTTGCCGCTGCGTGCATGCGTTCACTTTCTCTAATCTTCTTTCTAGCTAAGGAGGACCCAGAAGTTCATTTAAAGAATTTATGACGATTATATTATATTATTTTTATTTAAAATAAATTATTATTTTAAAAAAATAAATTGATTAAATGATGTATTTATTAATAATAAATATTTTTTAAAAATATAAAAAATAATAAAATTTATATTTTATTTTATAAGAGTAATTTTAATAAAATATTTAATAATTCAAACATTTTTAGGATTTTAATAAAAATTCCTCATATATAACAAATATTATAATATTATTTTTCAAAAATCACATTCTTGATAATCACTTTTACATAAATAATATTCCATTAAAATTTTGACACGAAAAAAGCACTAAACATCGTGTAAGTGTAGTATTGCCGAAATACCATTTAAATAGAGCGAGGCTTAATTTTATTTTCCTCGCAATGTGAAAATGGAAAAGCAGAAACTTTGAAATAGTTGAAGCACGATAAAATTTTCCCTACAAGGTGAAGAGGGAAAAAGAAAATACAGAAATAGTTAAAAGAATTTGTTGGTAGGGGTGATCCTATGTTTCTTTTAATTTTTAGTACAACTCATTTTCAGAAAGGTCCTTCATTTTTCCTTGTAAATTGACATTAAAGTTCCTGAGTTAATCCTAATATTGGTGGTTAGATTATTCAGTTTTTTATTAATATCTATGTTTAATATTCATGTTTAATATATGTTGAGACATAATATAAAAATATAATTATTTAAATATATAAAAAAATTTAAAATAAATTAAACATATCTACATCGAATGGACATTTATATTCTGTACTTATCCAATTTTGGTTAACATTGCTGGCGGCTATTTGATTATGTAGAGATGAAATTTACTCGTGGAAACTGCACTATAGTAAGTAGGATAGTGTGATGTCACTAGTTAACCTTCCATAACGCATTTCCGTGGCTGTTATATTGTTCTGGGCAACCAAATTAAGTTCTTCATCCTCAAACTGAGTCATTGTGGTTAATTTCAACACTTTCAGAACTAGCTTAATTCTGATGAAAAGGGCCTACAGAGAGATAGCCTGCAGAGCAATGCAAGTTAGCTCCAGACCAAAAGTGGCAAAACAGGAAAGGATCAGTCGAATTTTATCACAAAACTCTTTAACCAGCCATTGTTTCCCCCTTCTTTTTAATTAATTTTCTCATTTGGATTAAGAATGTGACCCTCATACTTTTCTCTTTTTGACATAAGGGGGTCACAGCTTGAGAATAGATGTTGGATTCCTAAATCAATTGAGTAAAGCTCTAGATTCAATAAGACTTCTTTCAATAACCCCCGAAGGATTACACTGACTGATTCTGTTGACTAACTTGTATGGTTGACCTTAGTGCTCGGAAGATTCTAATAGCATCCTTTCAACATATGGGGAGCGAGGGATGGCAATTGGCATCTGGTTATCTGTACAGGGATATACAGATCAATGCTAACTGCATCTAAACTCACAAGGATCGATATTTGATTCACAGGCCTACCTGGAACTAATATTTTCTTTCTCTTAGTTATGCTCTATGCTTTATGTTTGTAATAGATATGATAATTCATATATATGTGTCGTATTTTGTATTTTTTGTCTTAATTTTGTGAACATAAACCCAACACATTATTTAATTTATAAAAATTCTAAATACAAACACGATGCATATATTAATTGTGTAATATTAGTTGTATTTAAACATGTTATACCGTGTTTATTATACTGTTAATTAAAAAAAAGGGAATATATATGTCTAAACTCAAGTCCGACGTGAGTGTTTTCTCTCTTCAGTTAGCTCAATACTTAATTTAACGGAAATATTCTTATGGGAAAGTTTCCCTTGTTGGAATTCAAAGGTTATCGTTAAATGAATTGGGAAAACTTTTTAAAGTTCCTACTCTTCCCTGATAGCTTTGATCAGAGGGGTTGCTTGGGGGCGAAAAAAAGGGCTCATTCAAACCAAACAGAGGTGGAGATAATCATCTGAAACAGTTTCCCTCGTAGCCAGTAATAGATGGCGTTTAATCAATGAAACGTCTTGCATTTACCGTTCAAAGCCCCTGTTTTGTGTGTTTTGGTTGGATGGACACAGCAAATGTTATTAGAAGTCGGATAGACTTTTTCAATTTGTAACAGATTAACAGTTCAAATACTTCTCATGTATCAACAAAACAAAGTCCGCAACCGCAAGTTATACGAAAAGACGTTTACCAAACTCAAGTCTGCCAATTAAAGTAATTTGAAAGACCTCATCCATCCTATTAAGAGAAATTATTACCAAACTTTTCTCATCGCGTTAATTATCCTTTTAATAATATTACGTCAGAAAAGCAAGTCTTTACGTGTCATATTTGGCTCAAGTAGTGAACGGTAATAGTCTCTCTCTCTCGCTCTCTCTTCCCTGTCCTTGTCCAGCCATCTGCCGCTTTCGTACATAAAATCCGATCAATTTCATCACTATTGTTTCTTCCTATTTAGGGTTTTCTTCTAAGGTTTTTACGTTGAGTGTACTCAACGCCATCGTTTTCCACGCATGAACTGGGTTCTGGAAACATTTTTTAATTTGTTTCCTTTTCCGATTGAAGCCAACACAGGGGTGAAAGAAAAAAAAGGTTATTTTACGAACATGTGACGCTATACAGTGTCAGGGGAGATTTATAAAAGTCGAAAGACACTCTGGGTTTTTATGCTTTTTTTTAGAGCATGATTTGCACGCCTTCTGATTTTAATTCAGCGTTGGAAAGAATTTACAGATTGTGATGTGCGATGTCCACGTGAAACCTAAATTAAAATTAGAACTAAAAATTGTGTTTGGTGGAAATGGATTCGCGTGGTGGAGGTCAAAGGAGATTGATGTAGACGTGCGTGGTTTGGGTAAGTGGAAGGAATAGGGATGAATTTGTCAAGAAATAGGATATAAAACCGCAACTTGATTTAACGTAAGGAGTTTCTTTGGGCTTCTGTGGCCGAACAGTCACCGACGATAGACAGAGATAATAGCGAAGGAAGTGGCTGGATTTTGTATAAAGTAGCGGTACGTGACTGGATTATGAAACGTTGGCAAATATTATCGGGAAGAACCGTAGCTGACGTGATAAAGAATGTGTATCTAATCATATCTGATCCAATTAATACAGCAGTTAACTGGGTTTAATATTTTCATTGAAGTGGGATTAGTGTAATGGCATAAAATTTTGAATTAAATTTTAAAAAGTTTATAAAAATAAAAGATAAAATTTCGTTTGACATAAAATTTAAATATTTTAATTAATTTATTTTTTAAAAATATTCACAAATAAAAATAATTATTTACTATTTTAAATAATTTTTTTTATATTATAATTATGTTCAAATCTAATTCGGATTAAGCTAAAAGTTGAGAAACCATTTGATACACCAAAGTCAGAAGTTTCGTCATAAACAAAATGGAGACTTAGATGCGAAATATAAGAACTAAAACTCCTAATGTCTTTGGGATAACCTAACCTCTATTGTTATATTTCAAACATGACTTTGTTAAGCATTCGGATTAAATAGTATATCTCACCATTTTACTATTTTTAGTGCAAACGTGTAATTATGTAATTATATGCATCCATCTAATGATATATAGGTGTACTAATCGTCTTGATTCTTGAATCATTTTTCCATCATTAGTGACAATGATGCAAAAAAAATATATATATATATTAAGGAAACTTTATAAAGAATAATATAAAGCAAGAAAATAATACAATTTGCTTTCTAAACTATACCAGATGTTTAAGCACAATGATAATTAAAAATAAACCCTATATGGCATGCTTGAAATTTCGCTTAGATTACACCAATAAACAAAGATAATTATTCATGATATCAAATAAAAAGAGAATAAAATAAAAGTAACATATCATTCTATATGACATATGTAATGTAACCTAAAATTGAAATTATATGGCATTTTGAAGTACCGATTCTTATGTAAATCATCGTCAAATTGTAAATCTCTGTAATGTACGTTTCAGGAAAATTATTTCGCATGCTTAAAAATTTGGATTACTAAATTGGTGATGTTGATAGGTTTAAGTATAGTTGATTATGGATCGAATAAGTTGAATTTGAGTTTAAATATAGTAATAATATTATTTATGTATATTTAAATTAAGTTTAATTTTAAATATAATTTAAAATTTTATCCAAATCAATTATATTTATAAATAAATAATTTAAATTTATTTAATTAAATTTAAATATCTCTTAATTAATTGATCCGTGCGATTGGTGATAAACGTGCGTCCTTGACCCGCTTGGCTTTTGCTGCACTTTATTTCTTAATAAATATAGTAACGTAATTAATTATTTCATGTTGGTGACTTGATGGAGCTAGTTTGACTTAAACAACAAAATAGTGGGAAAGGAAAAAGAGGAAAAAAACACACTTCCTCGAAACTTTCCTTCTTTTTCTTTCTTCTTTCCCATTGGCAAACGTAATTTCTCTTAGTCTTTACCTCCGATTTGCGCCGAAATATACATAGAGGAAAAAATATATATATATATAACTATGTTGCGGAAGACAAAGAGAGAAAGAGTGCCAAGAATTTTCAGGAATCTTGAATCAAACTTTTTCTTTTTTTTTTCTTTTGGCTTTTGCTCGGAGAATAGTCTTTCCGAAGTTTTTTGTTTTCTTTTTTTGCTCCTTGATTCTGTCAATGACCAATATGTGAGTGATTTTGGATGTCCCTGTTTTTCAATTTGATGGATCCATGATTCATCAAGATTGATGTTGATTTTGGGGGGCATTTAGCTTTTTAAATCCAAAGTACCAAAAACAAAAAAGGAAAAAAAATGATGGAGCGATTCATCTCAGGTTGTTTATGGTTGATTTTGGTGTCGGATTTGGTTTTCAGAGTTGCGGGGAATGCGGAAGGTTCGTTATCAGTATTTCCTTTTATTTATTTGTTTTTGTATTCCCAATTTTCTTTTTGTTGCGCTTTTACAATGGAATTATTATTTAATGTAACTTATTGGTTTCAAATTAGAAGAATTTAGTAGCTATTGGATTGGTTTAGTAGTGGCATAAGGTTTGACTGCTTCTTTTAAATTTCAGTTAGCCTCGGCGCACTAATTGATTTGACTGTATGACTAATTTCTGCGAAAATTTTGGATATCATTTACGTTTAATTCCTGATATTCAGTTTGGTGAATTAATCAATGCTTTTTCTTCAACAATGTCCGAAGTCTGGATAGTATTATGTTCATTGTGAAGAATCTTTTAGGTTATGGTGGAGTTTTGGCCCATCCCACTATTTTTTTAAATGGTTTCGTAATATGATTTGATCTCCATTGGAGTTTTCGGTTTATGTAATGAAATAAATGCTCTTTACCCTATTTCCTTTTTGAAGTCCCCCATTCTCGCAAATTGAGAAGCATAGTTATCTGATTTGCAACTAGAGACATTAATTATGGAAGCTTTTGTAGTTACTTTCAATCTGACTATATATATATGCTTGTTGCTGACTGCTGAGACTGATGTTATGCAATCACCGATGATAGATTGCTTTGTTTTGGTGTGAAACAGGTGATGTTTTGAATGCATTGAAGACCAATATGAATGACCCTAATAATGTGTTGCAAAGTTGGGATCCAACCCTTGTTAATCCTTGCACATGGTTTCATGTTACATGTAATAGTGAAAATAGTGTGACAAGAGTGTAAGTTTACTTATTTATCTTTTTTTTTTTTTTTTTAATTTCAGCTTGTGTTACTTTCGAGTTTCTAGTTTGATGTAATAAATGCTTTTCCTTTTGTCAATTTAGTGATCTCATGAATGCAAATCTATCTGGTCAATTGCCTCCACAGCTCGGGCAGCTTGCGAATTTGCAGTATTTGTAAGTTGATAATTTTAGACCTGGTGACTACGTTCTGCCCCATATTTTTAGAATCATTTTGAGCAGTAAAAGATAAATAAGTGGAGGAAAAACAGAAAATCAGCCTTTGCCAAATAGTTAATGACATTTTTGATTGATAGGACTTCCTTTAGATTATTTTTCATGATTTGGTTTTATTAGATGAGTTTCATTCGGAACCATTTTTCTTAAATCCATAACCGTAGAAATTTGAATAATCATAAGTTTCTAGAATTCCTAAGTTAAAGTCAGAGTGAAATTCCAGCACTCCACCTTAGAAAAAGTAGAAATAGTTTTAAGTGCAGATTTTCCATGCTTTTGTCACTATGCGCTTGGTTTTATTTGTTATGCCATATTAATCCTGATGACGGTTGTATTCCATTGGATTTGGTTGCATATTCATACGAAGATATTAGCAATCTAAGTCAATATTTTATGACAGGGAGCTTTATAATAATAACATATCTGGGATAATTCCAGAGGATCTTGGAAATTTGACGAACTTGGTGAGCTTGGATCTTTACTCGAATGCTTTAAGCGGAGACATTCCAACTACTCTGGGCAAGCTTTCAGAACTGCGTTTCCTGTATGAACACTTTTTACATTTTTTATGTGGCTAATTTATTTAATTTCTTTCTCTTGCTTCCTAGTCATATTCGTTTTAGCATATCTATAAGGTTGCTAGCTGGATTAGATCGGTAAATGGTGTTGTTATTTGAAATGTATGTGCATATGTCACAGGTTGAGACTCAAGCTCTAAGCTTGTGCAGCACTTGAACTCAGGATAACTCTCTGACCGTGACACAGACTTAGTTAATCATACTTGGATGAGGATTCCCAAAATTACTAGAATAGGAATAAGAACCTGGACTTACCAATGACACTTTCCTTGAACTGGAGGACTTCTTGATTGTTGACAAACCAATTGGTTTAGTCTTGGGCATCCAAAATGATAACTTTGGTTTAGTCTTGGGCATCCAAAATGATAACTTTTAGCTAACAAACTTATAACTGGGCCATCATTGTACCAAAGACTAGCTAAGGTCCGAAAGATGAGATCACCTTCCACTGTGGTTGTTACTTGCTAGTGGTAACTCCCACGTTCTGTACTGTATTTCTTTCTTCTTTCCTTCAGTCGTGATCTTATTTGCACAGCAAGTGACTGATTAGTCATCAAGTGTAATAACTTATGAGAGGAAAATATTTTGTTTAGTGAACTCTAGGTGATGACATTGTCACTCCTCGGGACTCTGTATGGGGAATATGTG
>JBBYHM010000011.1:3933325-3948382 GCA_038381775.1 Adansonia rubrostipa | reverse complement strand
ATATTGATAGGATAAAGGTGTAGTAAAGAGTAGTAATATTTAACCAACTTCGTACTGGCAGGTAACAGTGCCACTGGTGCTATTGCTGGAGGAGTTGCCGCTGGCACTCTCCTGCTGCTTGCTGCTCCTGCAGTTGTACTTGTTTTGGTGGCGTAGAAGGATTAATGTACTTCGTTAGTGATTTTTCCAAAAATTGTTTTAATTGATAATATGCCGTTGCGCGCATATATTCACTTTTTCTCTAATTTTCTTTGTAGCTGGGGATTCGGAAGTTCATTTGAGAATTTGAAATAAACGTACTATATTATTTTTATTTAAAATTGATCAAATGACGTGTTTTATAGTAATAAATTGATGTTTGTTAATAATAAATATTTTAAAAATTATTAAAAATAATAAAATTTACATTTTATTTGATAAGAATAATTTCGAAAATTATTATCAAATTTTTAATAAAATATTTAATAAATTAAACATGTCAATTTAATTTTCTTAGGATTTGAATAATACTCTTTTATGCATATCAAAAGTTGTAACTTTACTTTCTAAGCATTCACATTTTAGCAATTATACTTTCATGAATCACGTTCTATTGAAATTTTGACATGGGGAAGCACTAAACTTCACCTTTAAGTGCAGTGTTGCTAAAATACCATTTAAACAGAGCGAAGCTTTACTTTATTTTCCTTGCAGGGTGAAAATGGAAAAGTAGAAAAGTTGAAATAGTTGAAGCTGGACAAAATCTTCTCTGCAAGGTGAAGAAGGAAAAAGAAAATAGAGAAATAGTTATTGCAGTTTGTTGATAGTGGTGATCCTATCTTTCTTATAGTTGTTAATACAACTTGCTAGCTTAAACTTGATAGCAATGCTGATATTTCAAGTAAAAGGGCTTCTGAAAGGCAGGAGGTTGGTTGGGGCGGGGCTAGCCAATTTCTGTTTTGGGTAGCCAATCATAAAGCTAAAAGAAGTTAATCTTTTTTTTTTTTTTTATCGTCGAGTTAAATAAAAGTTTAAAATAAATATATAAATTATTTATTTGATCGGTCATTAAAGATAAATATATAAAAAAATTAAAAAAATTTGAGATAAGACTAATAATTATATTATTTTATAAATTTTAATTTATAAAATTAAGTTATAAATAAAGATAAAAAATTAAATAAATATAAATTTTATTTTAGGTAATCAATTTAATTTTATTTAATTTATAAATACATTTAAACATGTATACATATATATGTAGAATTTTTTAAGAGAATTTTTAAAATTTTTGGGGTGGCCATAGCCCTCCATAAGCAAAAGAGGCTCCACCCCTGAAGTTGGAGACGCTGGTTGATTCTGATCTTCAGGGTAATTACGTGGAGGAAGAAGTGGAGCAGCTAATCCAGATGGCTCTTTTGTGCACTCAAGGCACCCTAATGGAACGGCCTAAGATGGCTGAAGCGGCGAGAATGCTGGAGGGTGACGGCTTGGCTGAAAGATGGGAAAAGTGGCTGAAAGAAGAAATGTTCTGCCAAGAGTTTAACCATGCCTACCACCGGAATGTGAGTTGGATTATTGCGGACTCCACTTCTCACATCCCTCCCGAAGAATTGTATTAAAAAAATAAATAAAAAATAATAGGCGGGGGTCTCACCTTAATTTTGAAGCGTGCGTCTTGGTCTTTGGCCTGCTTTTGCTTGACTTTGTTTCTCAATAAATAAATATAGTAAATGTAGTTAATTATTTTTGCTAACACGTGTTGGTGACTTAATGGACCTACTTTGACTTAGTTAAGAAGGTATTAAAAGAAAAACCTCCCTCCCAAATTTTCCTTTCTTTTTCTCTCTTCTTCCACCTTATCAAACGCAATTTCTCTCTCTCTCTCTCTCTCATATTGGACCAATATGCAATATGAGAGAGAGAGAGAGAGAGAGAGAGAGAAGCATAATTACGTTGCGGAAGACAGAGAGAGAGAGCGAGAGAGAAAGAGTGCCAAAGAATTTTCTGCAATTTATAATTAAACTTTTTCTTTTCCTTTTGGCTTTAGTTTAGATAATAGACTTTTCGAAGTGGAAGATGGAGCGATTCATCTCCGTTTGTTTATGGTTGATTTTGGTGTTGTATTTGGTTTTCAGAGTTGCAGGAAATGCGGAAGGTTCGTTTTCATTATTTCCTTTTCTTCTTTTCTTTTATATTTTTTTTATTCCGATTTTGTATTTTTGTTGAACTTTTAAAATGGAATTATTGTTGAATGAAACTTATAGGTTTCAAATTAGACGTATTTAGCAACTAGTGGTTTAGTTTAGCAGTGGCATAAGGTTGACTGCTTCTTTTAAATTTCAATTAGCCACGGTGCACTAGTTAACTTAACTGTGTCATTTATTTCTGCGGAAATTTTGGATACCATTTACGTTTAATTCTCGATATTCAGTTTGGTGGACAAATCAATGTCCGAAGTCTGGATAGTATAATGTCCATTGTGATGAATGTTTCAAGTTATGGTGGAGTTTTGGCCCATCCCATTATTTTTAAATGGTTTCATAACATGATTTGATCTCCATTGGAGTTTTAGGATTGCGTAATTAAATAAATTTACTTTATCCTATTTCCTTTTTTAAAGTCCCCCATTGCCACAAATTGAGAAACACACTTCTCTCATTTGCAAGTAGCGACATTAATTATGGAAGCTTTTGTAGTTATTTTCAATCTGAAGATATATACATACATGCTGGTTGCTGACTGTTGAGACTGTTGTTTTGCAATCGCCAATAATGGCTTGCTTTATATTGGTGTGAACTAGTTGATGCTTTGAAAGCATTGAAGACCAATTTGACTGACCGTAATAACGCGTTGCAAAGCTGGAATACAACCCAACTTAATCCTTGCGATTGGTTTCATGTTACATGTAATAGTGAAAATAGTGTGACAAGAGTGTAAGCTTACTTATATATCTTTTTGCTATTCCAGTTGGTGTTACTTTCGAGATTCTAGTTTGATGTGATGAATGCTTTTCCTTCTGTCAATTTAGGGATCTTGAGAATGCAAATCTATCTGGTCAACTGGTTCCACAGCTCGGGCAGCTTACGAATTTGCAGTATTTGTAAGTTGATAAATTTTAGACGTGGTGATTATGTTCTGCATCATATTGTTTAGAATTGTTTTGAGCATTGAAAGATAAATAAATGGAGGACAAACAGAAATTCAGCATGCTTTGCCAAATAGTTAATGACTTTTTTTTACTGATTAGGATTTCCTTCAGTTTATTTTCCATGATTTGGTTTTGATACATTTTTCTCAAACGCATAACTGTGGAAAATTGAATAAATATGAGTTTCTAGAATGCCTAAGTTAAACTCGGGGTGAAATTCCAGCACTCCACCTTAGAAAAGGTAGAAATAGTTCTAGGTGCAGATTTTCCTTGCTCTCGTCACTATGCACCGCGTTTAAATTGCTATGCCATCATAATCCTGAAGATGGTTGTATGCCATTGGAATTGTTGCACATTCATACAAAAATACTTTGCAATTTAAGTCAATTTTTTTTGGCAGGGAGCTTTCTAGTAATAACATATCTGGGATAATCCCGGAGGAACTTGGAAATTTGTCGAACTTGGTGAGCTTGGATCTTTACTCGAATGCTTTAACCGGACACATTCCAACCACTCTGGGCAAGCTTAGCGAACTGCGTTTCCTGTATGAACACCTTCTACATTTTTTATGTGGCTAATTTATTTAATTTCTTTGTGCTCTTGCTTTATAGTCATGCTTGTTTTAGTAATCTGGGAGGCTTTTATGTGTTGATATATTGCTAGCTGTACTGGATTGGTAAATGATATTGTTATTAGAAATGTATGGGCTTTAGACCTGACTAATCATAATTGGATGAGGATTCCTAAAATTACTAGATTAGGAATAAGAACCTAGAACCACCAATTACACTTTCCCTGAACTGAGAGGACTTCTTGATTGTTGAAAAACCCATCGGTCTACTCACGGGCATCCAAAATGATAACTTGTTGCTAACAAACCTATAAATGGGATCATGCTGCCAAAAACTAGCTAAGGTCCAAAGCACGAGATCCCTTCCACTGTGGTTGGTTGTTACTTGCTAGTGTAAACTCCCAAGTTCTGTACTGTATTTCTTTCTTTTCTTCGGTCATGATCTTGTTTGCACGTTTAGAGACTGATTGGTCATCAAGTGTAATAACAAATGAGAGGAAAATATTTTGCTTAGTGAATTCTAGGTGATGAGAATGTAACTTCCCCAGATCCAACGTGATGATCTACTAGATCCAACGTGATGATCTACTATGATATATATGCGGAGATTTAAATTTTTTGTCATGAGGTGCCTTTCCCAGACAAAGCTGTACAACTTTCCGAATCAAAGTGCATAATATCTAGTACCTTAGATCTGGGTCTCTGCAGACCTAGTTGGTAGTTAGTATCAGTGAATGTGCTAGCCAGGCATGTGCTTTCACACTGCACTGTTGAAATTTTGGTCCTATGGTGGAGTGCACCTTAAATGCCATTATAATTTGTGGCCTTGATAAGGGTATCAAGAATTGAGTGGGTGGGATTGTGATACCCATACCACATTTGTCGTGAATATGATTATTAGGGACCCATACAAGGGTCAACGTCAACTGTTACTAGCATCTGGAGCTTAAGGTTTTGAGGACCTGTGGTGCTTTGAGGTGATATGGGCCATATGGAAATAGTTTCTCTAGTGCATTAGGCCTTTTTTTTTTTTCCTTTTTAATTCATATCTGTGCTGAAGTTATTTACTAAGCATATTTTTTTCTCAGTACATATCTAGTCATCTTATCAATGTGCAACATAATTGATGCATACTTTCCGCGGAACAGGCGTCTCAACAACAACACGCTGACTGGTCAAATTCCCATGTCCTTAACTAATGTTGTGTCACTGCAAGTGCTGTGAGTGATGCTATCTGAATTTTTTTTTCCACATTAGCTGTTTAACCTTAGCTTCAAGAACAATATATTAATGGTGTGGGATTTTATATCATCTGATGCAGGGATCTGTCAAACAATCAGCTAGAAGGAGATATTCCGGTTAATGGTTCCTTTTCACGATTCAATCCTAGCTGGTTTTTCTCTTAAGCTAATCTCATTTTGCTCTCAACCTCTAACTCCTAACTCCAGACTCTCACCTTCAGTGCTTGTTACCATTTTTTCATATATAATACTCTCAGTCTATTCCCTTAGATTGCTGCATCTCTTTTTCACAGTTTTGCAAATAATAGACTCAATATTCCTCCACCTGGTCCATCGCCTCCTATCTTACCTCTGGCTCCAACTCTATCGGGTTTGTTCTCGATTTTATTGTTATTATGACTGCTAATAACTCTAAACTGTGCCTAACTTTTTGGCCTGCTTCTCTTTTATTATAATTTGTTCTTTCTTTTCTTGAGATGTTGCTACAATTTTCCTTGCATTGGCAACTGTTTGGGTACTACCACATATCTGTAACATATTAAGAATTATTATACGCTGAGAATATTGCTGGTCTTGAACTTTCGCACATCTGAGTGTTTTTTAAAAAGTTACCTTTGAGTTCAGAATTCTGATCAAATATCTGATGGTGCTAGTACCTATGAATGGCTATAGTTTTCTTAGTGGACTAGAATATTGTCTGTACCTTCAAATATTCAATGCCTGAGCCCACAATTTCCCTCAGTTGAAATGTTTGCCTGTTGCATTGGTATCGGTAACCACTGAAAATGTTAATAGTTATATATATATATATATATATATATATATATATGATAAAGGTGTAGTAAAGAGTATTAATATTTAACTAACTTCGTACTGGCAGGTAACACTGCCACTGGTGCTATTGCTGGAGGAGTTGCTGCTGGCACTCTCCTGCTGCTTGCTGCTCCTGCAGTTGTACTTGTTTTGGTGGCGTAGAATGATTAATGTACTTCGTTAGTGATTTTTCGAAAGATTGTTTTAATTGATAATATGCCGTTGTGCGCATATATTTCTTTAGAGCTGGGGGCCCAGAAGTTCATTTGAGAATTTGAAATAAACGTACTATATTATTTTTATTTAAAATTGATCAAATGATGTGTTTGATATTAATAAATTGATATTTGTTAATAATAAATATTTTTAAAAAATTATTAAAAATAATAAAATTTATACTTTATTTGATAAGAGTAATTTCAAAAATTACTATCAAATTTTTAGTAAAATATTTAATAAATCAAACATATCAATTTAATTTTTTTAGGATTTGAATAATATTTTTTTATGTATATCAAACATCGTAACTTTACTTTCTAAGCATTCACATTTTTAGCAATTATAATTTTATGAATCACGTTCTGTTCAAATTTTGACACGGGGAAGCACTAAACTTCACCTAAGTGCAGTGTTGCTAAAATACCATTTAAACAGAGCGAAGCTTAACTTTATTTTCCGTGCAGGGTGAAAATGGAAAAGTAGAAAAGTTGAAATAGTTGAAGCTGGACAAAATCTTCTCTGCAAGGTGAAGAAGGAAAAAGAAAATAGAGAAATAGTTATTGCAGTTTGTTGATAGTGGTGATCCTATCTTTCTTATAGTTGTTAATACAACTTGCTAGCTTAAACTTGATAGCAATGCTGATATTTCAAGTAAAAGGGCTTCTGAAAGGCAGGAGGTTGGTTGGGGCGGGGCTAGCCAATTTCTGTTTTGGGTAGCCAATCATAAAGCTAAAAGAAGTTAATCTTTTTTTTTTTTTTTATCGTCGAGTTAAATAAAAGTTTAAAATAAATATATAAATTATTTATTTGATCGGTCATTAAAGATAAATATATAAAAAAATTAAAAAAATTTGAGATAAGACTAATAATTATATTATTTTATAAATTTTAATTTATAAAATTAAGTTATAAATAAAGATAAAAAATTAAATAAATATAAATTTTATTTTAGGTAATCAATTTAATTTTATTTAATTTATAAATACATTTAAACATGTATACATATATATGTAGAATTTTTTAAGAGAATTTTTAAAATTTTTGGGGTGGCCATAGCCCTCCATAAGCAAAAGAGGCTCCACCCCTGAAGTTGGAGACGCTGGTTGATTCTGATCTTCAGGGTAATTACGTGGAGGAAGAAGTGGAGCAGCTAATCCAGATGGCTCTTTTGTGCACTCAAGGCACCCTAATGGAACGGCCTAAGATGGCTGAAGCGGCGAGAATGCTGGAGGGTGACGGCTTGGCTGAAAGATGGGAAAAGTGGCTGAAAGAAGAAATGTTCTGCCAAGAGTTTAACCATGCCTACCACCGGAATGTGAGTTGGATTATTGCGGACTCCACTTCTCACATCCCTCCCGAAGAATTGTATTAAAAAAATAAATAAAAAATAATAGGCGGGGGTCTCACCTTAATTTTGAAGCGTGCGTCTTGGTCTTTGGCCTGCTTTTGCTTGACTTTGTTTCTCAATAAATAAATATAGTAAATGTAGTTAATTATTTTTGCTAACACGTGTTGGTGACTTAATGGACCTACTTTGACTTAGTTAAGAAGGTATTAAAAGAAAAACCTCCCTCCCAAATTTTCCTTTCTTTTTCTCTCTTCTTCCACCTTATCAAACGCAATTTCTCTCTCTCTCTCTCTCTCATATTGGACCAATATGCAATATGAGAGAGAGAGAGAGAGAGAGAGAGAGAAGCATAATTACGTTGCGGAAGACAGAGAGAGAGAGCGAGAGAGAAAGAGTGCCAAAGAATTTTCTGCAATTTATAATTAAACTTTTTCTTTTCCTTTTGGCTTTAGTTTAGATAATAGACTTTTCGAAGTGGAAGATGGAGCGATTCATCTCCGTTTGTTTATGGTTGATTTTGGTGTTGTATTTGGTTTTCAGAGTTGCAGGAAATGCGGAAGGTTCGTTTTCATTATTTCCTTTTCTTCTTTTCTTTTATATTTTTTTTATTCCGATTTTGTATTTTTGTTGAACTTTTAAAATGGAATTATTGTTGAATGAAACTTATAGGTTTCAAATTAGACGTATTTAGCAACTAGTGGTTTAGTTTAGCAGTGGCATAAGGTTGACTGCTTCTTTTAAATTTCAATTAGCCACGGTGCACTAGTTAACTTAACTGTGTCATTTATTTCTGCGGAAATTTTGGATACCATTTACGTTTAATTCTCGATATTCAGTTTGGTGGACAAATCAATGTCCGAAGTCTGGATAGTATAATGTCCATTGTGATGAATGTTTCAAGTTATGGTGGAGTTTTGGCCCATCCCATTATTTTTAAATGGTTTCATAACATGATTTGATCTCCATTGGAGTTTTAGGATTGCGTAATTAAATAAATTTACTTTATCCTATTTCCTTTTTTAAAGTCCCCCATTGCCACAAATTGAGAAACACACTTCTCTCATTTGCAAGTAGCGACATTAATTATGGAAGCTTTTGTAGTTATTTTCAATCTGAAGATATATACATACATGCTGGTTGCTGACTGTTGAGACTGTTGTTTTGCAATCGCCAATAATGGCTTGCTTTATATTGGTGTGAACTAGTTGATGCTTTGAAAGCATTGAAGACCAATTTGACTGACCGTAATAACGCGTTGCAAAGCTGGAATACAACCCAACTTAATCCTTGCGATTGGTTTCATGTTACATGTAATAGTGAAAATAGTGTGACAAGAGTGTAAGCTTACTTATATATCTTTTTGCTATTCCAGTTGGTGTTACTTTCGAGATTCTAGTTTGATGTGATGAATGCTTTTCCTTCTGTCAATTTAGGGATCTTGAGAATGCAAATCTATCTGGTCAACTGGTTCCACAGCTCGGGCAGCTTACGAATTTGCAGTATTTGTAAGTTGATAAATTTTAGACGTGGTGATTATGTTCTGCATCATATTGTTTAGAATTGTTTTGAGCATTGAAAGATAAATAAATGGAGGACAAACAGAAATTCAGCATGCTTTGCCAAATAGTTAATGACTTTTTTTTACTGATTAGGATTTCCTTCAGTTTATTTTCCATGATTTGGTTTTGATACATTTTTCTCAAACGCATAACTGTGGAAAATTGAATAAATATGAGTTTCTAGAATGCCTAAGTTAAACTCGGGGTGAAATTCCAGCACTCCACCTTAGAAAAGGTAGAAATAGTTCTAGGTGCAGATTTTCCTTGCTCTCGTCACTATGCACCGCGTTTAAATTGCTATGCCATCATAATCCTGAAGATGGTTGTATGCCATTGGAATTGTTGCACATTCATACAAAAATACTTTGCAATTTAAGTCAATTTTTTTTGGCAGGGAGCTTTCTAGTAATAACATATCTGGGATAATCCCGGAGGAACTTGGAAATTTGTCGAACTTGGTGAGCTTGGATCTTTACTCGAATGCTTTAACCGGACACATTCCAACCACTCTGGGCAAGCTTAGCGAACTGCGTTTCCTGTATGAACACCTTCTACATTTTTTATGTGGCTAATTTATTTAATTTCTTTGTGCTCTTGCTTTATAGTCATGCTTGTTTTAGTAATCTGGGAGGCTTTTATGTGTTGATATATTGCTAGCTGTACTGGATTGGTAAATGATATTGTTATTAGAAATGTATGGGCTTTAGACCTGACTAATCATAATTGGATGAGGATTCCTAAAATTACTAGATTAGGAATAAGAACCTAGAACCACCAATTACACTTTCCCTGAACTGAGAGGACTTCTTGATTGTTGAAAAACCCATCGGTCTACTCACGGGCATCCAAAATGATAACTTGTTGCTAACAAACCTATAAATGGGATCATGCTGCCAAAAACTAGCTAAGGTCCAAAGCACGAGATCCCTTCCACTGTGGTTGGTTGTTACTTGCTAGTGTAAACTCCCAAGTTCTGTACTGTATTTCTTTCTTTTCTTCGGTCATGATCTTGTTTGCACGTTTAGAGACTGATTGGTCATCAAGTGTAATAACAAATGAGAGGAAAATATTTTGCTTAGTGAATTCTAGGTGATGAGAATGTAACTTCCCCAGATCCAACGTGATGATCTACTAGATCCAACGTGATGATCTACTATGATATATATGCGGAGATTTAAATTTTTTGTCATGAGGTGCCTTTCCCAGACAAAGCTGTACAACTTTCCGAATCAAAGTGCATAATATCTAGTACCTTAGATCTGGGTCTCTGCAGACCTAGTTGGTAGTTAGTATCAGTGAATGTGCTAGCCAGGCATGTGCTTTCACACTGCACTGTTGAAATTTTGGTCCTATGGTGGAGTGCACCTTAAATGCCATTATAATTTGTGGCCTTGATAAGGGTATCAAGAATTGAGTGGGTGGGATTGTGATACCCATACCACATTTGTCGTGAATATGATTATTAGGGACCCATACAAGGGTCAACGTCAACTGTTACTAGCATCTGGAGCTTAAGGTTTTGAGGACCTGTGGTGCTTTGAGGTGATATGGGCCATATGGAAATAGTTTCTCTAGTGCATTAGGCCTTTTTTTTTTTTCCTTTTTAATTCATATCTGTGCTGAAGTTATTTACTAAGCATATTTTTTTCTCAGTACATATCTAGTCATCTTATCAATGTGCAACATAATTGATGCATACTTTCCGCGGAACAGGCGTCTCAACAACAACACGCTGACTGGTCAAATTCCCATGTCCTTAACTAATGTTGTGTCACTGCAAGTGCTGTGAGTGATGCTATCTGAATTTTTTTTTCCACATTAGCTGTTTAACCTTAGCTTCAAGAACAATATATTAATGGTGTGGGATTTTATATCATCTGATGCAGGGATCTGTCAAACAATCAGCTAGAAGGAGATATTCCAGTTAATGGTTCCTTTTCACAATTCGGTCCTAGCTGGTTTTTCTCTTATGCTAATCTCATTTTGCTCTCACCCTCTTAACCCTCTTACTCCTAACTCCAGACTCTCAGTGCTTGTTACCATTTTTTTCATATATAATACTCTCAGTCTATTCTCTTTGATTACTGCATCTCTTCTTCACAGTTTTGCAAATAATAGACTTAATAATCCTCCGCCTGGTCCATCGCCTCCTATCTTACCTATGGCTCCAGCTCTATCAGGTTTGTTCTCGATTTTATTGTTACCATGACTGCTAATAACTCTAAACTGTGCCTAACTTTTTGGTCTGCTTCTCTTGTATTATAATTTATTCTTTTTTTCTTGAGATATTCGTTACAATTTTCTTTGCATTCGCAACTGTTTGGGTATTACCACATATCCGTAACATGCTAAGAATAACTATAGGCTGAGAGTATTGCTGGTTTTGAACTTTCGTACATCTGGGTCTGGTTTTTTAAAAAGTTACCGTTGGGTTCAGAATTCAGATCTAATATCTGATGGTGATAGTACATATGAATGGCTTTAGTCTCCTTATTGACTAGAATATTGTCTGTACCTTCAAATATTCAATGCCTGAGCCCACAATTTCCCTCAGTTGAAACGTTGCCTGTTGCATTGGTATCAATAACCGCTGAAAATGTTAGTAGTTATATATATATATATATATATATATATATATGTATATATATGATAAAGAGTATTAATATCTAACTAACTTCGTACTGGCAGGTAACAGTGCAGCTGGTGCTAATGGTGGAGGAGCTGTGGCTGGCACTCTCCTGCTGCTTGCTGCTCCTGCAATTGTACTTGTTTTGGTGGTGTAGAAGGATTAATGTACTTCGTTAGTGATTTTTCGAAAGATTGTTTTAATTGATAATATGCCGTTGTGCGCATATATTCATTTTTTCTCTAATTTTCTTTATAGCTGGGGACCCAGAAGTTCATTTGAGAATTTGAAATAAACGTACTTTATTATTTTTATTTAAAATTGATCAAATGACGTGTTTGATAGTAATAAATTGATTTTTGTTAATTATAAATATCTTTGAAAAATATTAAAAATAATAAAATTTATATTTCATTCATAATAGTAATTTCAAATTTTACCATTAGATTTCTAACAAATTATTTAATGAATTAAACATGTTAATTTAAGTTTCTTAGGATTTGAATAATACTTTTTCATGTATATCAATCAAAAGTTGTAACTTTATTTTCTAAGCATTCATTCCACTGAAAGACATGGGAAAGCACTAAACTTCACCTAAGTGCAGTGTTGCTAAAATACCATTTAAAACAGAGCGTAGCTTAACTTTATTTTCCTTTCAGGGTGAAAATGGAAAAGCAGAAAAGTTGAAAAAGTTGAGGCTCGACAAAATTTTCTCCGCAAGATGAAGAGGGAAAAGGAAAGTACAGAAATAGTTATTACAACTTGTTGATAGGGTCCTATCTTTCTTATAGCTGTTAATATGACTTGATAGCAATGCTGATATTCAGGTAAAAGGGTTTCTGAAAGACAGGAAGTTGGATAGGGGCAGAGCTAGCCAATTTTTGTTTTGGGTAGCCAATTATATAGATAAAAGAAGTTAATCTTTTTTTTTTTTTCTTTATGTTGAGCTTAATAAAAAAAATAAAAAATATAAATATAAATTATTTATTTGATGAGTCATTAAAAGATTAACAAATAAAAAATTTAAAAAAATGGGAAAAGACTCAAAATTATATTTTTTTATAAATTTTAAATTATAAAATTAAAATATAAATAAAAATAAAAAATTAAATAAATATAAATTTTATTTTAAGTGAGCAATTTAATTATATTTAATGTATAAATACATTTAAACATATATATATATATATATATATATTAGGAGAATTTTCAAAAAATTCGGGGTTGCCATGGCCCTCCATAAGGAAAAGAGGCTCCACCCCTGAAGCTGGAAATGCTGGTTGATTCTGATCTTTAGGGTAATTACGTAGAGGAAGAACCGGAGCAGCTGATCCAGGTGGCTCAAGGCACACCAATGGAACGACATAAGATAGCTGAAGTGGGGACAATGCTGGATGGTGACGGCTTAGCTGAAAGATGGGAAGAGTGGCAGGAAGAAGAATGTTCAGCCAAGAGTTTACCCATGCCCACCACCCGAATGCGAGTTGGATTATTGCGGACTTCAACTCTCACATCCCTCCCGATGAATTTGTCTTGTCCTAGATGACCACTTCTGCAAATCGTGAATCTTCGGGCAGAGAGCTGGTTTTGTATTTTAGAGTCGCGCATCTTCGTTCACATTTGTGCAAATAGTTTTTCTTTTTCGTTTTAATTTATTATTCCCATTTCGGCTTTGGTAATTTATATTACATGTCGTACGGAGCTGTTTGGTCCTTGCCGTTAATTTTTATTGGGTTGCCAATGCCGACTGCAGTCAAGAAAACAGTCGGTGCTAGATAAAAAAACAGAGTAAGAAGAGAGAAGAATTAGCCATGTTATTCTCATGTACTGAATGAAAGCTACATTAGTGAACACAGTTCCACTAGTAGATACAGGAATTTCATCATTTCTATCGTTCTCCTGGTTTCTAATTACAACTCATTTCCGGAAAGGTCTTTTTATTTCCCCCTATAAATTGACACTAAAGTTCGTGAAACTAATCCTAATATTGGTGCGCTATTTTGATTTTTTTTAAAATTTTTTAAAGTATTTACTTTTAATATTTATGTTAAATATATTTTTAAATATAGTACGAAAATATAAATTTTTTTAAATACATAAAAATTATAAAAAATTAAATATATTTACATATAATATATATTTATATTTAATATTTATTCGATCTTGAGTAACATTGTCTTGGTTATTAAATAAAATTTACTCATGGAAAATTGCATTATAGTAAATAGAATAATAATGTGACGTCACTATCTGATATTTTATTATTACAACGAAAGCATTTCCCCAATTATTTTGTAGTAACTTCTGTGCATCAAAATTCATTTTTTTTTTTTTTTATCATCGACAACCTTTTGGTTCAGTAGCAAGAGACCTGTCATAATAAGAGAGCTTGAGTTCAAGCTTTACCATTCTCATTTTAACTTTAAATTATATTAAAAGAAGGTTCTTTATCTTCAAACTAAGTTGTAAATAGTTGCATAACCGATTAAATTAAATTTTATATTCAATAATCGCATGATTTATCAATTGAGTATTAACTCAGTTGCTATGATATTATCAATTGATTTACGAAAGTTACAAGTTTAACAAAGCTTAAAATAATAACCTTTTCAAAGGAATTAATTAAATAAAAATGAAAAAATTTTAAATAAATTAAAAACAAAAAAAAATTAATCGTCTGTTTTACTTCCTTGTACGAATATTATACCCAGTACATGAAAGCGAGAGATTTTGGAATGAATGCGTACATTTTCTTCAAATTAGTGGCTGGAATTTTTTTTCTTTTAAATTCAGCTTAAAATCAAAATCAAGGATAAATTTTGTTTTTTCCTTTCATTTTTAATAACACTGTAAGGGTCAAAACTATTTGGAAAGTCTCTTTACCGAAAAATATAAATTAACCACTTTACTAAAATTATAAATAATTTGATTTTTATTTATTTTTAATTTGTAGCAAAAATAAAGTAAAATAATGGAAGCAGAGGAAGCAATTAAATTGATGAAGGAAGAAGTCCCTTTGCTGAGAATATAAGGACTCTCATAGTACAAAGACTATTAAATTGCAACCAATAAATTGGTAATGTGTTGACAAATTATCACTATGTCATTGAAAATTTTGTCTAAAAAATTTTCTACGTTAGCTAAAAATCATTCTTAACATCTTTGTAACCATGTCTTGTCATCAATTTAATGATTAGCATTATTTTTGTTGCTTTTTTTTTTCCTTTAAATTTAAAAGTTTAACGGATAAATTACTCATTATTTGAGTATAATTTAAGCATACAAATTAATTTACACTTTTCATTATAATATAAAGACGTAACGACACTTTAATAGTTTGTTTGATTCAATCTAATAGACATTTCATTAAAGGTTAATTCAGTGCATTATAATAACGCAGTCATTTGATTCGTGGGACAACCGATTCTAATTTTATTTTGCGATGTCTAAAAATAGCCATTCAATACTCCCTCTTCTAGCTTTGAACTTATAAAATTATTTTAGAAGATTCGAATATTTTTTATAAAAAATTTGAATCTTATAATAT
>JBBYHM010000011.1:3748819-3910888 GCA_038381775.1 Adansonia rubrostipa | reverse complement strand
AAATCATGGGATTTTGATTATGGTTGACTTTAGATCTTAGATGAGTGCTAGGGCTGTAATATAAGTATATGTTCTGTAATACTCTAAACACAGAATAGAAAAACTTATTTTTTAGTTTTAAACATCATCAATAAATATGTTATTTTATTCAATCATATCAGCATCCATATTATAATTTAAACAAAAGTTAACAACCATAATAGCATTTTAACATTTTCCTCTTACATCCATTGCTAACCTTACCATTTTGCTTCACCTTTAAGCGTACAGGGACTAATTTACCTTATTTTTTGTACAGGGACTAATTTGCATCAGGTTATATGGTATAGGGACTCCATGGGTACTTTAACCTAATATATACTCTTTAATGTTAAGATATACTAAAAAAATTTTTTAAAAAAAGTGATATGTGATTTTTAATTTTATTTGTAGAGTTAAAAAATTTTACCACTAATATATTAAATTCAAACTCAATAAACATATATTATATCTTTTTTCTAAAGCATATACTATGTCACTACATATGGTATTGCTTTAATTGGAAACTAGAATTTAACACACCCATAAAAGTGGGTGAAACTTTTTTCCTTTTAATTTGTTTTTGAAATAAATAATTAATTAAAAAATTGACATTGTTTTAATACATGAGAAGTTTTTTCATGTAAAAATAAAAGGTGGATAGTTTCTCATAAGTTAAAAGAATTCATAGTTTTTTTCAAAATTAGGAAGTTTTTTTCACGTAAAAGTAAAAGAGTAGTTTTTATCTAGTAAAAAGTAAATAGTATTTTAGGTAAATACAAATATTTAATTGTTATTTCAAGTTAAATGACAGAAACCCCTTAAATTTTATATATTTTTAATAATTTTATTTGGGCTTTTTGTCATTTCTCAATTAAGTTAGTGTCACTTGACTCAGTGACACCAAACTCAATCAGGACTTTTATTAATAGTATAAATAAATTATGGTTATCTAACTTATTTTTTTAAAATTATAACACATTTTCTTCATTATTTATTGAATTATTAATGAATAACTTTCTATGACAACCAAAAAAAAATTTTCATCTACTCTTTACTTGCTCCACGTGATACTTTTATGCTTAAAGTAGACCTCTTTAAGCATAAAGATATCTACAAATCAAAGTTTATAAGAAAATCCAAATATAAAAATAAAAAATTTCCACTTCATAAAACCATTATAATAAGTTTAGATATTAAAAAAACCATTATAAAGATTAACTAAAACAAATTTCAAGAGAATATTGAAATTATCAATTTTCCCAACTAGTTATTTTTGTTTAGAGTATGAAATATATAAGAATAAAAGTCAATTGATTTTATTTCAATTAGTTCATGTAGTCACTTTTAAGAGGTAATATTTAAGAGGTCTGATTCCATACTCTTTCTTTATTTTCAACCCATTTCCTCGTTTATAGCCAAAAAAATCAATTGATTCCAATTACTTATTTTTTATGGTGAATATCATTGGCATATTTTTGAAATGTATAATCCACATTGACTTAGGGAACATTCTTGGATCAGTGATGTGACTGTAACTAATTTGAATACATGTTACTTAGGACTTATTTAGAATTATTATTGAAAAAAGCCTGGATTAGAAAAGTAAGGTGAAAAAAATGTCATTAATGACCTTTAAGTATTTAGCATTGCTATGAGTAATTAAAATGTAAAAAAAGAAGAAGAAATGTTTAAAAGAATACAAGATTATACATATAATGATAATAAAGTTAGTTTATCCAAAAACTGAATTTCAAATCGTAAAACTCTATTTTCTTGACTTTTAATTTGGTTTAAATTACCAAATTGTGATTTTAACCACTAAAGCCAAATAGTTTTACTCGTTTAGTATTATTTTTACAATGAAACCCATCTTTAATTTTCAAATGCTATGCTAACAGAAATGCTAAACAAGGCTTTAGTCAATAGAAACCTTAGCAACAAGTATGACTTCTTTCCTAATGTTGATTGACAAGTGGTAATACAAAAGAAAAAGTGAATGTTTTGTTTAAAAGATTGATTAGGCTTCCCATTTTTCTACACTATATGTATACAGAGTGTAGGTGCATGTGTTTTTGAATCTCATGTTGGGAACAAATGCCAACCTCATGATATCAAAACTAGTAAAGAAAGATAAAAAAAATTGTAAATGCTGTAGACACCGTATTTTGTTTGAGCTAACATTGAAGGCACCAAAGGTCACTATTTGGGGCATTTGCGAGGTCATTTGAATAAGCATGGATTAGTCACCCATCATTCCTAGCTAAGGTGAGGTGCTCGGAGAACTAAAGTTGCGTAAAATTAACATTTTCATGTATATGTATTGACATATGACCCTTAGGTATCAATACAAGGCCTTTACATCATCAAAGTCCAAAAATCCACTAGTTGTATCGATACATGAGTCCATGTTTTGATACATTTGTTCAACGTATCAATATATTTACGTCGTATTGCTACGGGGTTATACCATAGCTAAAATCATAAATTTTGGCCAAATGTATCGATACATTAATAATTGTATCAATATAGGCCTAAATGTATTAACACATTCTTCAATGCATAGAAACTCCTAGGTAAAAGTTGCTTTATGTATTGGTACATTCTTGAATGCATCGATGCTACATGCATTTTTGGCTCAGTTTGTGGCATTTTTACTATTTGCACCATTACATTAAAACTCGAACTTAATCACGATTTTGGCTCAAAAAATCATCCAATCTCAAACATAACTTCCTCAAAATCATGTGGATTTGATTTTTGGGCCTTAAACATTAGGTTATAATATTTTTGAATGGTCTATTAAGCTTGGCATAAAGACATTTATGTTATAATATGGATTAAAGAAGGGTAAAGATGAGATTACTCTTTGAACAACTCATGCATGACTTTGTTTGGCTGTAACAATTGAGGTTAACCAATCTAATGTTGTAAACTCACTTTATGGTATAATAACTTATCAAATTATACATTATAAATATCCTAAATGCCCCACCTTTACTAGGATTTTGGATGACTAAAATTAAATCCTATATAAGGTACATTATGTGCACAGCCAAAGAAGGATTCTACACAGACTTTTACATTCCTTGATACCTTATATATTCCCTCTCAACCTTTAGAAAAAAACTAATTCTCATAGTTTGCTCTTTACCCTTCTAAAAACTTTCTATTTCCCTAATTTCTCTTCTCCATTTTCCCCTTATTTGATGCTACAACCTTCAATTTCCTTCTTTACATTCCCTTCTTGCTAATCCATAGCAAAGTGAGGGAATAAAGTGAGCTTAAAGTTGATTAGTTTTCTACTCAAAGGCAAAAGCAAGGGTTAAAGCTTCCTGGTATAACTTCCATCTTTTCTCCATTTTATTTTCTTTTATTTTCATCATTTTAGTGAGCCATGTTCATATTACCTTGACCCTATTCTTAGGACTCTCATGCATTTTGTGGCCTTTATGGTAGACCTAGGACTTTTGGTGCTTTGTTAATCCTTTTACCATGTTTCACTATGTTTATGTGAATGGTTTGTCTTAAAATCATCTTTTAATGCTGTCTAAAAATTCCATCATGCTTTTTCTTGGTTAAACATGTCCATATCATCTCTGATAGCATGATTCTTAATGTCATTCATGAAGCTAACATCCCCATGCATCTCTTTGTACATTTCTTTGTATTTTTGTCATCATTTTCATATTTAAATGTCATATTTATTTGTCTAAACATGTTCTCTATGTTTATTGCCATGAATCTCATATGTAGTTCAGTACATATTTGTAAAAATGTTTGTTTGTTATGTGTGAAAAATTTGTTTTCTAAAAACCCCAAGTTAAATCTATGTTAACTTCAAATAATGGAGATTAACATGGATTCAAGGTTTTTATCAATTGGTCCTTTAATCTAGGGGAAAAATAAAGCTCTCTATGTTTGGATTCAAGGTTAAACGAGGCTAAATGTTTTATGTTTTAAAAATAAAATGTCTTTTTTATTTGTCTCAAGTTGTTTGCTAGTGACATGGTTAATAGGCTGTTCCATTTTCCCAAATTGCTTTTAGGTTATACAAATGAGCTTGTAAAGCCACCGTCATTGACACTTTTTTATCATAGACATTCGAATGTCGATAACCCGAGTCTAGTTCTAGGAAACCCAAAAATCCAAAAAAAATCCCCTGTCTCAACATTAATAGCATCATAACCTTGACTTGAAAAATCATTTTCGAACCTTAAACTATTTTTAATTTTTTAAAAAGGTTTTCTTGTTAAAGGGCATTGAATTACCTTTCTAACAATATCTTATTTGCCCCCAGATCATTTCAGATGAGATAAGATTTTTCAAACCAACACTATCTGGAACTCTTGGAATTAGCAATTGGCATTTTGTTAAGGCCATTCAGCCTACCAAATGATTTTTTTGTGAATTTTTTAAATATTTTTTCCAAAACGATCATGAAATTCACTTTTGAAAAATGTTTTTCTCGTGATTTAATGATTCTAAATAAGTCTGAAATCATTTTTCAAAGTTTGCTAGGCCATTTTCCCTGTCATATACTGCTAAAGTCGAACTAGTCCTGACTTAAAAAATTATTTCGACCTAGCAAGTGATTTTTCTAGGATTTTTGGAAATTTTTTTTGTTAACCCTTATTGAGTCACCTTTCCATCAATACCTTGCCAGATCCTTAAAACCTTTGGATCAGTCCAAAATAAAATCGAAAAGAGGAATAGCATAAAGCTATCCCTTATTTTCAACATTTATCAAAATTAATTGATTTTTTTCTAAAATCCCTCTTTGAGGCATTCAAATACCTCTAATTGAATGTGGCCAACCCCCATAGAGTCTAGAAACATGGATTGATTCCCTTGTGGGCTCGAATTAAGGTACAAGTGTTTTTCAAAATTTTTTTAATTTTTATTTTTTTGTCAATTTTTACTTTTTTAACTAAAAAATTATCGGTTTTGTCAAGAAATGTCAAAAATATCATTTTCTTCAAGAAATAGTTAATTGTCATCAATTTAAAATTTTCAATCTTGCCTTTTCAAAAATAATTAAAAATTAAATTTTCTCTCTCTCTCTCTCTTTCTCACATTGTCTTCAGACTTTTTCAAAATTCAAACCTGTTTATCATGATAGATCCGAACACATCTAAAACATTGTTTAATTTGGTTATTTCTAGATAACTAATGATAGTTACAAGGTACACTCCAATTGTCCCTATTTTTTCTTTTTTTTATGCGATTTATTTTACGCAATATTGTCTCCCTTTTTTTTTTTGTTTTACTAACATATTCATGTTCATGGTGTTCATGTTGCATTCATATATCTATATCATTTTCAAAAATCACAAAGGTAATGTTTTGTGTTGATATCCCTTCGGTGCTTGACACGAAATATCTAATTTTCAAAATTAAATTCTGAGATCATTTTCATAAAAAATCTCTATGTTCCCCATCTTTCTAGGATGCATATGGGATTGAAATTTTTATTAAAACATGAATTATTTTATTCAAATTCATGAATAAAAAAGGATTATATCGAAATAAAGACAAGTTAAAATCAAGGAAGCAAGTTTCAACATAGCAAGATAGTATCGATTTTGGGCTTCATTGGGATGCTAATCCTTCCATACACATAACCAACTCCTGAACCTAACCATCAAATCCATGAACCATGCAGACCATTGAATTGATGTTTTGAGTTTCATAACTCAGAATATCAATTTCAATAGGGATCCAATCACACTTAGCCTAAATGATCGGTGGTGGCTCCAAGTGTTTTTCACTTCATAATAGCCATCCAAGACCAACTGGATGACCAGTTTGTCTGCTGGTCCCCACTCATGATCAAAGGCTGAGAATCCATATTTTTTTGTTTCATCATGTTAAAAAAAGAAAGAGACCTGGTCAAGAGGACATTTTCTCATTGAGAAAATATTTTTAAGTTGTTATCACACTCTCTCGTGAAGAAGAGGCATGTTGCCTATAAACGTAAAGGAATTTTAAACAAAGAAACAATTGGCTTTCTTAGGATCCTTAGGTATATACATGTGGTCAATTGACAATTAAAATTTTTGTTATAAATATGTTTTAGAAAAGTCATACCTACTAAAACACTTATACCTTTGAGTGTGCTGATCTAAACATGAACTTCTTACTTAATGATTGTTTCAAGATCCCTAAAAAATCATAAGCAATACAAGTGCACAGCTTTAATAGTAATTCATATAAACGATCTTGCAACCTTTTTCAAAAGTTCAAGGGTTCTTTAATGCTAGTTATATATATTTAATTTTTTTCCTAGTGAGAATCAGCCTTAGGGATTGGATAGTGAATAAATCAAGCATCATGAATCACTAATATACAACTCTAACAAACTTAAGCACCTTTGAATATTCTTTCCCTTTGAATATTCTTTCCCTTTGATTTTGAAAGGTCTGAATTTTTTCTTAATGAGAATCGACATTAGGGATTGGATGGTAAACAAATTAAACAACATTAATCACTAATATTTGACTTCAGCAGATGCAAACACTTTTGAAAATTTTTTCCCTTTGATTTTAAAAGTTTCAATTTATAAATAAGGGAATAACATAGTATGAGTGTATGCCCTATAACCAATTAGATTGGGACATAAGATACATAATCAATTAGCTACATACTTATTACTAGTTAAGTAACACAAGATTTTCCTCTATGTTAGTTGCATGACTAACTATCATGAACAACTAATTGGATGAAGCCCATAGAGCTGAAAAGGCCTTGCAACAGAATTATAAAACGTTATAAGTATAATATCCTTATGCATTAAAACCATGTTCCTTAAATTATTCTTAGTCATCATATTGTCAATGTGAAGCATTGGCAATGCTCAAAGATTAGCACATGTTATGCCTTCTTACTTATGAAATAAGTAACTAATCTTATAGGTTAAAGTATACAGGATTTTTAGGATGGAATAGGAATGCTTTTTTTGTGGAAATAGGTTCACTAAACATTGCCCGTATGAGAACTCCATTCGGTATTAGTCACATAAGTGTTTATGAAAAATGTTCTCATGTGCTAGTTTGTAAATAGTCTTCAGACTTGTGATACCAAGTTAGCTCATATGGGGAGTATCATACTTAGAGATTATCATGAACTAATCCACAAGAATGGATGCCAAAGGTATGGTGGTTTTAGATATGGCATGAAGCTTATGACAGGTGGATAAGTTATTAAAAAAAGATTCACCACTTCTAGTGACATTGGAGACACATCTTGAATGATCTTAACTATGGTTAACTGGATTAGAGTTTTGAGGCAAAGCACAATGAATTATGAGGAATTGTTACTCATAGATTCATGATCATTAACCATAAGTTGTAAGATCTAACATGGATTAAAGCATTAGTTGACACTAAACATGCTTATGCTTACTTCAGGATATATGGTGAAAATACCATATTATACTAATGGGCTAGTTACTAAAAGGTTTCAGTGAGGTCGTATTAACTCTTCAACATTTGGATGCTCATGGTGGGTTGCTAGATCACACTCTTGATCGATGAACATGATTAATGAAATTAATTATATTCATTGCAACCATGTTGGGAACCTAATAGGTCATGCACAAAAGATAGATTTGTTGGATTAAATTTGGGATTTAATTAAGTATGACTTAATTAAATAAAAATTATAATGAAGAACACTTAAATAAGTTTAATGAAAAATTATTCAAGATATAAAGTCGATTTATGAAATCTAATTAGAGATGTCTTAATGTGGCTATAAAGATAAGAAAGTTTTATCGAGAAAATATCTAAATATAGACAAGGCAATAAAGATGTCTTAGTTTTTAGGCTAATAATTTATGGTAAATTTAATAATTATTTAATAGTTGTTTAGTTATGTTTACATGAATTAAAGTTGTTTTACTTGGGCTAGAAATTTAATTGAAAATTAAATTTTTCTACATGTAACTAGGGTTTGGCCAAAAGCCCAATTATTAAGTTAAATGGGCTTAGCTTTGAACTAATTCTATTAGGACTTAATATAAGGCTAGGTGCATATTTGTGGGCTTCATTAGTAAACTATCAACCCTAGACATTAATTAGTTAATAATTGAGCCTTATTTTGGGTAGATTGGTTAAAATAGTTTTATAAGGACTCCTAGAAATCCACTAAAATGGCACCACTTATTGGGATTATCTTGAATGGGAATGGTTGACCTATTAGTCAAGCCTGTCTTGGTATTAAATGTATATAAATATATTATTAAGACTTTAGGCTAAGTGTGGTTATTAAAAAACCATAGGCACAAAAACCCTAAGATCCCTACCAAGGTTGGCACCTCTCTAAGCTTTCCTAAGCATTTTGCATTACTTTCAACTTTATAGATCTGAAATCATTGTTGATCTAATAAAAGTAAGAAAAATAGTTTTCTAGCAAGAGAGAGTAGCCGCTTCCCATAAGAGGCCAATCACTATCATTGATGCCTCCCTATAGCTTCCTTGTAGTGCTATCTCGTATTCCTATAGCTACCCTAAATCGTTCTAAGTGGTGTGAAATTAAAAGAGGTTGCATTTTCTATCTTTTGGTTAAGGCCTAATAAGCCTTCCATGTAGCATTTGAGAACCATTAGGCCTAAAGAAGGTTTCAACTGCCATCCGTATGGATTATTGTTAGAGGCAAGACATGTGTATTGTTCATAATCATGGAGATCCCTCAAAAGGGCCTTAATTGTCACTCACTAATGATCTTTTGAAATGGTTTTAATCCATATTATGACATCTTAAAGTCAGGTAATCTCTAATATGATTAATGGTTTAATTCTGAGAAAAAATTTTATGATTTATTACACCTAAGCCCCTACCTAAAAATTTGCAAGGATGCGATTGTTTCTATGTTTACTATTTTCACTATCTATTTTATGTTGTTTTAATGATTTTTAAAATCTAATATGCGTATGAGGCTAAACTTTACTGGAAAACAATCACATCAAGCGGTATCAAAGTATATAGGTTATGGATTACATTGAGGAAGTATAGGCTAATTCATGGTAATTAACATCCTGATGTCACATGCATTAATCTGTAAGCTTCGAGCCATAAACTTTTATAAATCTTCTTAATTCTAGAAAACATGCTTAAGATGTGTGTTCATCAAGATTAAAAGGTTTAATAATCTATAAAATTTGTTTTCTATCAATTTAGATTGAATACACATTGGAACATTGAAAACTAATGTTGTCTATTCATCTTTGCATGCAATTAGAAGCCCAGTTTGGTCCTTTGTTTTCTTTATTGTGAAAATTTATTTTTATAAAATTTTATATTCTTTTTTTATCATAAAATATGTATAAAAATTAATTTCAATTTATTTACACTTGTTTTGACATAAAGAAAATTGATCTCGGGCATAGTGTGTAAAATCTCAAAGCTAGAGTTTTAGGTAACTTTGGAGGAGTTATTGCGTTTAATACACCTCGAGATCTTTGGGAAAACATTCCATGGATTTATTGCATCTTAGGACAGCAAGTGAACTAACTATGATTTTATTTATAGATTGATTTTACCTATTGGAATTTATGGTAAACTTTGTCACACTTAATTTGCTCAAAACCACACCTATGAATGACAAAATTATTGTCATTTTGGTTGCAACTATGGCTTGATTCTTTGGGAACACTAAATGAATGTTTCCAACACTTAAAATCAGCTCCTAAACATCCTCTAACGTTGGTAGCTAAAGGCCATTCGCATGGCCAAAAAGATAGCCTATACTAAGGATGCAATTGTTAGAGTTTGACTTCCATTGGAACTAGTTTTCTAGTAGGAGTGAAATTCCTAAAAATTGGGAATCTGATTCCTAAAACTTTAGGTGAATTCCAGTTGGATTGGACAAAAGCTATCTAATTGATGAGATTCCTAAAAGTTAAAACTAGCTTTACAAAACTAAAAGGTTTTAAGACAACGTAGTTTCTCAAAATATATATGCCTCTAAAGGAATATAAAATTTGGAAACTAGTAAACAAAAAACTTACCATGATTTTAATTCTTAAAATGTCAATTTTGGAAACATATTGAGCATGAAGTTTAAAGAATTTGTCCTAGTAAAGACAAATAACCTAATAGTTAGGTAGTGTTCATTTTAAGATGAACTTCCTAAAAGTTAGGAACTTGGTTAAAAATGTTTTAACATTGCCTATTCTTATAGATGCTTTGATAAATATTTAAAATTGTTTTTGAGGGTTTTTTAATCCTTAAAATATGAATTCTGGTAGGTGAACAATCTCAAAATAGATTGGTGGGAACTCTAGGTCCTTTGGTTTGACCATTTAGGGTTAAGTTAGATGAGCAATTGAATCAGACAATTAAGTCCCATCCTAATACAAGAAAAGATAACAGAATTTTTATGTGATCCAAGTCGAGCATATTGGATTTGTGTTTAGCACATTATGATAGCTTGTTAACTCTACAAGGATATTTAGAGAGTCAGGCCTATAATATATTATGTGTTATCCAATATCTTGATTAATTGGTTTTAATAAATGTTTAATTATAATTTTTTTAATTTTCCTAGGTACTAATTCATGCATTTTTATTACTCCCATTTGATTTATTTATTTCTTGTTATCTATTTTCCTATTATAATATTTAGTTTGTTTTAGCATTTTGTATATAGGTTGTAGAATAGGCTATTAAAGTTTGTTCATTCCCCCGCACACACTGTACACAAGCATATGCATTAGATTCACCTCTAATGTATGAAAAAGGGCATAGGTGATATGATATTCTAGGAAGGGGTAAAATAGCTCTATCTTCTGGGATGTCAGCTTTTGTTTGGCTAGTGAAAAACCTACTTGGTGTAAATTTCTCTATTTCTGGAGGTCTTAGCCTTGCATAGGCCTAAAAAATACTCCCACTTGAGTTGGACCATTTTCGACAAAAATCCATGATAGGTAAGGATTAAAGTGCCTCAATAATTCTTTCTGAACTCAAAAAATAGTTCGTGAACCTATTTAGATGTTAAACCCAAACCTATACCATTAAACATAGTGGCCAGCCTAAGTAGAGCCACTTTAGGCCTCTATTAGATTTTTTCCTAAACTAGGTGCACATGGGGAACACTTTTTATGTTTTGTCTTATTTTATAACTTAAATTTTTATGATAGGCAATGGTGAATTACATCATTTTTGTCTTGTTTTCCTCAGCCTTAAAGGTATCGCCATAACTTGATAAATTTTCTCAAGGCAAATTTTTAGCAAATACTATCTTGTCTTTTATTATTGTAAGAAAAAAATTTTTCATTACCAAGAAATTAAAAAAAAAGAGTTTTTTTAGTTTCTTTTTTTAATAGGAATGATGTTTAGGAGAAAAAAATGAAAGAAATGAAAAACTGAGAAATGGGAAATGGAAAAAAAAATGTTGGTGAACAATTTTGACTCACCCATAATGTATGAAAAACGAAAATGGTGTTAGGATTTCTTTTCTCTAATATCTTGCATTTTTGCATAACACTCTTTCCTTGATATCTTGTGTATACATTAATGAATGTCCTTTAAGTATTCATACATTTTATATGTTTCATTTAATCATCATTATGCTTATGCATTCATTACTAAACCCTTTGTTCATTGCATTGAAAAGGTAAAAGCATGAGAAATCAGCTAGAGGCAAGAATTAATGCATTAGAATGTACTTAGGAAGAATTTGACATGCAGATCAAGGAATGAAAATAAGCTTAACAAATGAGAAAGAATGGTTGAGGATTTACATGGGACAAGAAATGAACTTTCCTTAGGAGCATTATCATCTTTAAGGAATCTAGAAAATCAAAGTTTACGAGAAAAATTAGAATCATGAATAATGCTTTGAAGGAATTAGTTGGAGGGATGGGAAATAAGATTCAAAAAATAAAGGAACAACTATTCAAGTTGACAAAACCTATCAAAGATCTTTTTAGTAATCACCATTGTATTCAACTTGACCTTTGACACTTGAAGACTCACAAATTGGATAGAGTATACCACTAGGTGAAGATTTTGATCATTGGCCTATTCATATGATCAAAAACAAACCCTTCCAACTCCACTCCTATGTAGATTACTTGCCTTTCAACCATGTAGGTATTCTCAGTGCCATCTAGTTACCTTTGGCATCCATGCTAAGAAAAGACCATGAAAGGATAACAAAAATTCTAAATTTGATCTAATCCTACTAACTTATAGAGAACTATATTCTCTTTTATTCCAAAATTAGTTTGTCATCCTATGCATATTTGTCCTTACGAACCTCCTTTATCCTAAATAATACAACATTAATGCCCATTGCAAGTACATGTGGGATTATGAGGGCATTTTATAGAAAATTGCAATGCATTCAAAAAGAAAGTTCAGAAAACTACTTACACCAGTGTACTTCGGATAAAACCAAAATCGAATGTTGTTGCTAATCTTATATCATGTCATACTAGGCCCAGTAGCCATAAAGAGAATTTTGCACTCTAACTAGCTAAGTCTCCCAACACAAGCTTCAGAATTAGCATCTAATACTTCAACTGCAAACTGACCAAGAAATAATCTTTTTGCCATAGGATTAAAGGACTCTTGAAAACATTAAAGTGCTAAGGTGGTAAAGTGTTCACAAAAATGATTTTCAATACTTGCTTTATGGATTTTGTATGTGTGGAAGCAAGAAATGGTTGGAGCCATTGTAATACCTAGGATATTAGGATGCTTGCAAAAATAAGTTTTTAGCCACTTTAAAAAGTTTTAAATATAGTTGTATCTCATGGCATTGATTGAATGATTTTGAAAGCTCTTAGGTTGACAATACAGATTTTTCAAATTCTTGCCTCTATGTTGATGTTCCCATGCTTTAAGTCAATTATCCACCACACCATGCATATCAACAACATTAATAAACTTGTCCATTCATTCATGCATTCATTGTCACATACATCGATGTTCATTCATTAATAACCATTAATGTTTTATAAGGAAATAAAAAGGATTCCATTGAAACCTCTAAAAAAGATATTGATAAAAACATGCCCATTCATGAATTAGTTCAGGTGGTTTTTTTAGGTTAGACACAATTAAAAAGCAAAATGAAATAAAATCATACTACTCAACCAAATGAAGAAGACCAATTTCAAAGCCAAAAAATAGGACAAATACCCCAGATACTGTCAATCATCCAAGTAGTTAGAGAAAAGAGAAAGGCTCCAAAAATGCATTATGCACAAGGACAAATTTATGCCCAGTGGTATTCACTTCTGATTAGAGACCAAAGAGCAAGCTTTGCAACCTCATTGGAGTTGCTAAACTAAAACAATCAATAGAAAGCTTATTAGAAATGACAAAAGGGCTTTGAGTTGGCCTAAAGGTTTGGTTGGTTAAAAGAAAAGATCCGAGCCATCAAGAGTAAAAAGAGATTTAAAGATGCATAAGAATGTTTGTAAGTTTTAGATGTGATCATTTTGCCGAAGTTCAAAACTCCAGAGTTTGAAAAGTATGGTGGATTTACTAGTCTTAAAATGCATCTAATGGCATATTGTCGTAAAATGGTATGGCATACTAGGAATGATAAGCTACTTATTTATATCTTTTTGGAGAGCCTTAATGGGCAATATTTAAGTGGTATTCTCGATTAGAAAGAGACCATCTATGCACATAAAAAGGCTTGGCTCGAGCATTTTTGGGATGATACAAGCACATGTTGGAGATGGCTCTAGACAAGAGGACACTTCAAAACATGAAGAAAGATCTTTATTAAAACTCTTTCTCCTCCTTGCTATGGCTAGTTAATCAAAGATGCCTTTCCAAAATTTACCATGGGAAGAATCAAGCATGGCATAAAGACTAAAAGGATTGCAGATACGAGTGATGCAATGTTAGCAAGGTAAAAAGCAATGCTATAATCAATGCATGTAAGGCCTAACCATCAGCAGCGAGAACAAAAAAAAAACTTAGGGGAATGAGTAGATCCATTCAGACTTAGTCATCACCTCTAACATTTCATCAACCAACAAATTTTGCAAATCCATCCCCATATTTTAAAACCTTTCACGCAAGATTACTTAGTGCAAAGTTTTTATGTGCAAATGAATTAAGAGAGCAATTTAGGTAATTCCCAGAACCAAAAAGGAAAGACAAAAATTGTATCACTCTCTGCCAATCTCCTATATAGAGCTTTTCATTTACTTGCCAATAGTAGATGGTCTCCACTATCCTAGCAAAATTTAAGAAACCTCCTTATCTTGAATGGTGCAATTTAAGTGTCAAATGTGAATATCACTAAGGCAGAAGGCCATTTTATGGAGGATTGTGATGCATTCAAGAGCAAAGTGTAAGCCCTCGAGGGCACAGACTTAGTAAAATTAAAAAAGCTTGTTGATGCCTATTAAGGATGATCAGCCTAAGGGAATCGACCCTACGATAGTATGCCAATCAAGGGTAATTTTTATTTTAACGTTAAGATTCTGTACCTTTCTTTTTAAAATTTGTGAACCTTGGTTCAAATGAATAAAGCTTAACTCGTGAACATCATGTATCCCATTCTAGGCATTGAACTTTGTTGCTAATGATTGCTAGTATCAAGGGTAATGAGAACATTTAGAAAAATTTTGATATGCATAGTGACTATCAATAAATTAGACACTTTCAAAAAATCAAACAAAAAATATGAGGAAAAAACCATTCACCTATAGTTATACATTTTCTATCATTAAATGAAAACCTTTCAAAGCCAAACTTTCCTTTCAAATTCTTTGAAGGTAAAACAAATAGGTTACGCTCCTAAAAGATTTGGATACTGATAGTTTGACGTGTGGTAAAATGATGCATGAATTCGAAGATCTCTTAAATTCACTTGGATTACCTTACACCACAGATTCCTTAACATTTCTTCAAATCCTTAATTCATGAGGAGTAAGAACCAATATAAACCAAAAATACTTTCTTTAGAGATAAATCCCTTTCAATCCAATATTGATAAATGAGAAGTGAGATTCAAGAGGTTCTTTTACTAATTCAATTTCTTTTTTAAAGGTCTAAGAAAAAATTACAGGATTCTTGGTGGCTATAGAGTCAATAATTTTGGAGAGCACATATCAAGCCAAAACATCCAAAAAATAAGAAAAGGAAAAAAAAAAAAATTAACTACAATAGCATGTTATTAAGGTAATTAAAATGATTTCCAAAAGAAAACTATAATATCATGTTATTAAGGTAATCAAAATGATTTCAAAAAGAAAATTATCCTTTTTCTTATGTAAAAGCTCATCAATTCAAATGGTTTTGCTTGGGATGCAATGTCATCTTTCTCTATCCTTTCACAAAAAAAAAATTATACATTTTGTGATCCCCTTTCAGCCTAATGAATTATTCTTTTTAAAAACCCTAATCAAGATTCACCCTCTACATTAGGGGCAAGACAAAGCAAAGCTTCAAAACAAAAGGAGCAAATCCCATTCTAAAGCTACTAGAAGAACAAGTTTATTGTCACAAGGCAAAATCGAAGACTAACTGAAGTTCAAATCTTAAGTTCTTTCATAATGGAGAGAACACGATAAAGAATGAAGTATAAAGAAGTAAAATAAAATACAAGGAAACAAAAATGCTCTATATTTTAAAGAGTAAAAGATGAAACTCCTTTTGAAAAGAAATGATTCTTAATTCATTCGCCCTTAAATAGTATATTTAGGCCTATGTATCCTTTATTTCTAAATCATGAAGCGTAGCCCAGATTACAAACCTTAAATGATGATTTTGATCAAAAAAAGCTATTTGAGTTGTTGAGCTTATTCCTAGGAAATTTTAAAAAAATCCACTTTTTAGATGAGTTTTGAGTCCTCAAGAAAAAGATGGGGTAGTAAAAAATCAAAACAAAAGAATGAAATTATATGTGAACGCGCAAAAAGAATAGTCTAGAATGAAATCGAAGATTTTGGAATAGCCTCTAAATTAGTAGAGAATAACCAAAAGCCCCAGCATGTCAATGCAGGGATAGTTAAGAACTCAAAAGAATTTCACAGCATCAACAATGGTTAGGGAAAATGTCTAAATTTTTCCCATGCCTTTTAGGTAATCCTTTTGAGCTTTAATGCCCATTCTTAGGAACTAATGTTTACTATAAGCTTTCCAAATTAACTGTTTTAGACTTGTTATTTACCAGGTTAGTTTAACACTTGTCAAACTCTTACATTTAGAGTTCAAAAAGATGTTGTAACTTTACTATTTGCCTTTTAAAAATTCCAAATAAAAGAACATACATCTTAGCTTTATCGCAACAATCTATGACCCTTTTGTTTCAAATTGTAAATTTAACTCTAGTAAGGCTAATATATTTAAGTCTTAAAATTTGTCTTACCTTAAAAGAGATGTCTCTAAGGTAACCACTAATTGTGAAAAAAATTTAACATTATATGTCCATGACCTTTGATATTGGGAACCAATCCCGGTTTTTAAGACTATCGATCAATTAAACTTTTAACCCTAAACCCTAGGTCAGAATGAGAAATTGGTCATGTTCGGTAAGATCCTGGATGTTGAATAATTTTAAATTCTTACCCATCTAAATAAGGGCAATCCTCGCTAAATAAGAGTTGGCATATATATATATACCTTAAGAATAAGAATGCATTTTATTACTTCGATGGCATAAAATTATAAGATTTTCAATCTTGAATTGATAAACATTAACTTTTGTGTTTGGTAACATTTCAGAAGAAACCAAAAATATTCTTAGGATTTTAAAGTCAAAGTGAAAGAAGATCTTATTGGGTCAAGCACCGGACTTTCCTTAAGAAATCTAACGAGAGCTTTCTCTGATAAGATAAACTTAAGAAGTGAAGAAATTAGCAATGATAAGGTGTAAAATAATGAAGCCTCATAGACATACAATAGGACTAACACTCTTTTTATTCCTTAACATGACCTGAAATAATGCATCCATCATGTCTTCTTTGGTATTTACATCATTCATAGGTGTTAACAATCATAGCATAAGCATTTGCACCCTTTAAAATTTTAAATTTCAAATGTAAAAGCCCAAAAGTAGCTGGTAGGGATAGCTCCAATTGAAATGGGCATCAAAGAGCGAAAGCTTAAGAGTAGCTAGTAGGGATAGCTCTAATTGAAATTGGCATTAAAATAAAAAGCCCAAGAGTAGCTAGTAGGGATAGCTCTAGTTGAATTTAACACTAAACTAAAAAGCCTAAAAAAGCTAGTAGGTTCGCTTCAGTTGAAATTGGCACTGAAATAAAGAAGCCTAAGAGTAGCAGATAGGTTTTTTCTTAGCTAAAAGTGGCACCAAAATAAGAAAGCCTAAGAGTAATTGATAGGTTTTGTTTAGTTAAAATTAGCACTAAAATGAAAAATCCCATGAGTAGATAGTAGGTATAGTCTTAGTTGAAATTGGCATAAAAAACAAAAAGCCCAAGATTAGCTGACAAATTTCATCTCAGTTGAAATTGGCACTAAAGAAAAAAAAGCTCAAAAGTAGCCAATAGGTTTCATCCTAGTTGAAATCGACACATAAGTGAAAAAGCTAATGTAATTTGCCAAAGTAACCTAGTAAGTTGGCTTATAGATGAGAATAAGCCTAAGATAGCTATTTAAAGATAAGCTCAACATTGGTGGTGCCAAAAAAAAAAAAAAGCAAACGAGAAGCCTAAACAAAATGGTGTCTTTAGTTTTTACCTTATTCTTGATCCTCAACAATGGCTAAAGAAAGACAGCCATAGACACCTAATTTTATCCATATCACTTTTAAAGAAACGAAGCATTATCTGAGATCCTAAATGAAACACATACATAATTTTGACATCTTAGGACTTGATTAGAAGCCAAAAAATTTTAAAAATATAATAATAATAAATAAAATAAGAAAGAATAATTATGGCATGTCTGTCGTTAGAAATTGATAAAATGGCTTTAAGGAGGGAAAAAAGGTTTGAAAAGCCTAAGGACCAAATTAGTCAATTAGAAACCTTTGGAGGGTAAAAATGTTATTTTCATGAAATTCTTAAAGATGTATTGATACATTTTAGGTTTTAGTCATTCCAGGCGGGGACATGTAATGTAGTGATACAAAGTCATATTGTATCGATATTGAATTGACAAAATGTCATGTTTTTCATAGATTTTTTTGTTCTATAAGTAATTATATCAATACAAACACGAAATGTATCGATACTACATGATATTTTTCACTATAAACAAGTTTTTTCACCCAAGTTTTCTTACATTTCACCTTTCTAATGACCTTGAATTACTCCATAATCATGCAAGAGATCTTTCATTAACATTTTTACCTTAAAACATGAGCATGAGAACCACTCATGTAGCTTAAGCCATTAAAGCTTGAATGAGCTTGGAATATATGAGTTTAATATTCCAATCATATTGGAGAACCAATGGCATCAAGATATATTATTTTTTAACTATTTTGAGCTTGGTTGAAATCCAATGAAGTGCTATTTTGAGATAAAGTTAAAAGCTCTTTCTTGCATAAAGCCCAGATATGGCTATTTGGGTAAGGGTTTCTTTTTGATGGCATGTAGCAAAGTTTATCCACCAAATTCAGCTAAAACCATGCCTCATTGAAGAGGATTTCAATTCTTGATCAGATCACCTAGCCATATAAAGAGATTACTTGTAAACAAGCCTAGCTGAGTTGTCAAGATATAATAAACTTGCATAGGGATGGGACACAATCAGCCAAATGAGGTTTTAAACCTTTTAGGGTATCCAAAGTAAAGGGAAAACTGGTTTTTAGTTGAGAAAAAAATAAAAAAAAGGAAAAAAATAAAAAAAAAGAGAGAATTTCTTCAAGTCTAATCCAATGTGGTTTTTTTACTTGTTTTCTACTTTATTTTTTTATCATTTTTTTCTTTATCTTATATGAGCTTAAGGATCCTATGTCACGCTTTGGTGATGATTTGAGCCAGGCTAAATCTTGAGCTATGATCTTTAAATGTTTTCTTATAGTTTTCTTTGTAGACTTTTGTTAAAAGTTTCTTAAAAATTAACTTTTCATCAAGAAAAACTTGTTTACATAGATTTCAAAATAGGTTCGCATGATTTATGGTCATTTCCACTATGTTGTTGTCCTTGCTCTTGCCTTTGTTAGTATTCCATGTCATGCATTTTTTTTGTTATATATGATTCATGCATTTTATAACATTTTCATACATTATGACCATGATTTACACGTCTATGCATTTTACATGACATATTATGATTATGATAACATCTCCATGGCATAATGATGAATCCATGTATCTTCATTTTGGTGAGATATTTTAAGAGTAAAACTCATGTATGATACCATGTTTATATATTTATTGGTGAAAAGTGATATTTAGAGTTGCATTTAAGAGTGGTATAAACTTTTAGGGACCATTTTGCAATTCTCCTATAATGTTTTCATGCATATTAAAGACCATTATGTAATTTCCATGCATTATTATGCCATTTTAGTTATTTTCCATGACTAGGTATTTTTATGTCATTTCATGCATTGTTAATGTCATTTTAGTCCTTTTCCATGATTTAGGTATTTTTATGTCATTCTATGCATTTTTATGTCACTTTAGCCATTTTTCATGACTTAGGTCTTTTTGTATACTTTCATGTAATTTCATACATGTTTGGGGTCATTTAGGTCATTTTTTATGATCTAGGAATTTTATGCAATCTCTGTATATGGGCTTATTTAGGTTATTTTTCATGATCTAGGGACTTTTATGCAATCTCGTGTATGTAGGGAGTCATTTTGATCATTTTTCATAATCTAGGGGAATCAAACCTGTGCTACTAGCTCTTTTCCATATGGATTCGAAACCGTCAGCTTAGGGCAATCAGTTCTTTGACTGACGGCTTTGATCATGAATTTTGTTAAGTATGAACTCTTACCTTACTTCCCTAGCTCTGAAAAGACAAGAGACGCCAAGAAAGCAAAGGAATGCCTTTACTTTCTTTACTTAAAAAGAATAGTAATAGATGCCGAGATAACAAAGAGCTGTTCTCTATCTAGGACTATTACTCCTACTAGGGGAATTCCCACTTTTCTCCCTCGAGCGAAGAATGAAAGGCTTAGCGAACTCACAAGTACTTTCCATGATCTAGAGACTTTCATACAATTTTATAGATTTTAGAAATATTTAAGTCATTTTCCATGACTTAGGGATTATTATGCAAAATTTCATGCATTTAAATTATTTTCTATGATTTAAGGTAATTCCATAATATCTATCCATGTTAGGTTCATTCAAATTATTTTCCATAATCAAATGATCATCTTATAATTTCATGTATGTTATTTGGAGACATTTTCATGATATTATGCCATAAGATTCAATATATTTACATGTTGCTTATAATATACATCTTTCAAATACCTGAGGCAATATTCTTGAGTTAAAATAGCCTATAGGTATGCTTCCAGTAGTCACCTTATCGATTATTGTCAACAAAAAAAATACCCTTTTTAAATAAGTAAATTAGAATTTTTTATTTTTTCAAGAAAAAAATTAGAATTTCTTATTTTTTCAAGAAAAAAAACTTTTGTAATCTTCTAAGTTTTCCAAAGGGGTGAAAAAATATTTTGATTTTTGGTCATTTAGTAACGAACATTTAGGTTTAAGTTAAATGAGTGATCAATTCGATAATTAAGTCCCATCCCAGTACGAGATAATAGAATAGAAGTTTTATTTGATCCAAGTCTAGCCTATCAATTTCAAATTCAGCATGTTACGATAATGTGATAAGATGTATTTCAAAACTTAAGCACGTTAGATGGGTCATGGATTATGATCCTTTTATTGTCATTATACCTTCTCGTGAAGAACGACAAATGAAATAATAAGGAGATATGCCATAATTATGGAGAGCTAGACAGAGATTGCAAGGAATACTTTGATATTATCAAATTAGAAAGCTTACGAAAGTTTCGATGCTGGACATTTTTTTATATTAACTCACTTCTCTTCATATATGATACTTAGATGTTGGCATTTAAATATGTGTGACATATTGTGAGAAACCAATGAAAAGAGTAGCAAAGATAGACCACGAAAATGGCAATCTTTTTTTATATTGATTAAAGCTTGCCTTTTTATTAAATTTTTTGAAACATTATTATAATTTATTTTTGCAATCATATGCCAATTGAAGATTATTTCTGGCTTTCAATGTCATATTTAGATCTATTCCTTTTTAAATAAATCATTACTAATCGAGTTTATTATATTTCATGGTCTCATTATTCTCAAACATATGCTTGCAATAGTCTTAAGAAATGATAATAGGCTAACTTGGAGGAAGAAACCAAGTTGATGTAGATTAGGCTTACTAATCCATCTAGAAAAGTTTATAAAACTTTTATGATTAATTATTGAACATTTGGATGTTCTATTTTTAGTAATGGGGGCCAATTGCGAGGACATTATTTTGAATAATTTTTTGAAAATTTTACTGGCATATGAACGTCAAGCTATTTTAATTCCTCTATTTTAATAAATTATAGTAGAACTTCTCAATAATTTGGCCTACTACTTAATTTATATCAAATGAACATATACTTGATATGTTAAAGCCCAATTAATTTAGTAAAATTCAAAATAAGATTTTGAATTAGAATACCCTGCAAGAATCTTAAGGATTTAATGGGAGCCATATCATTTATTAAAAGTTAACAATCAAGTTTGAGTGACAACAGGTCATAAATACTTGGATGTAATTTCAGAATAGTTCATAACTAGATGCAAACACCTTATTTTGTCCATGCCAATTTTTGGCATCTTGGGACGTAATCGAAAGGTCACTGTTCGAGGCATCATCAAGGTCGTTTAGACAAGCATGGATTAGTCCCCCATCACTTTTTGCCATGGTAACAAATTCGAAAGCAAAAGGTCCATGAAATCCACATATATATATGAGTAAATATTGATACATGGCCTTTAGGTATCGACACAAAACTTCTATGTCACCAAAAATTCAAACTTTCACATGTTGTATCGATACAAAAGGGTTATATATCTATAAAGGTATTTATGTATAAATACATAGACCCTTTGTGAAGATATCAGGCTTCACAGTAGCTAAAAAAAATCCATTTTGGCTAGTCAGTATCGGTATAAAGGGCACTGGTATCGTTATCAGCCTTCAGTATCGATATAGCTTCATTATATCAATACAAGAGAAAAATTTTGCTTCAAATATCGATAAGATACATATTGTATTGATACTCTAAGGCTAAATGCCTCGTTCGTGCCATTTTTGCCCCTTACACCATGACATTAAAACACAAATTGGACCAAGTTTTTGGCACCAAAAATCATCCAAATTCATAACAAGCCTTAACATTGGACTAATGATCAGGTTCTAACAAATTATTAAGCTTAAATAGCCATGACAAAGGACATTATCATGACTTAATTCAATTTGTTAGAAGGCAACCTTGACTTTTTCATTGCTCAGTTGCCAAAAGTGGCCTTGACCCACTGTTTTTGCTAAGCCAGCCAATAGATTTAGTAAGCAGTTGAGCATAGTACCTTGTCCATACATGAGGTGCATGTACCAAAACCTCACAATGACCTTTCTTTGCATATAGTCCTCCCTATTCTCATAGTCATATAAGGCTAACATTCTTAGTTGAACAGACTACAGATACACATTTTTAGACACTTTCTAACAGATTTAAACACTCTCCAAAAAACTCTCCTCAGCCACTATCCTCTAAGAAAACCCTTTATTCTTGTAGCTTCTCAAAACAACCACCAAAAACCCTTCCAAAACCCTAAATTGCACCTTTTTTCATTTCAAACCTCCCCTCCATTGTTTAGCACATCCCTTAAGCTCATTTTGGCCACCTTTTCTTGCTTAGGTTTGGCAAGTTTTCTAATCAAAGGCTAAAGCAAGGTTTAAAGTAACTTGGTATAACTTATATTTCTTTTTCATCTTATTTTCTTCTTTTATCATCATTTTCATCATTTTAGAGAGCCATATCCATGTGACCATCAGCATATTCTTAGAACCCTCATGTATCTTATAGCCTTATCTGTGGTAAACCTAGGATTTTTTTTGATGCTATTGACTCCCTTTGCTATGTTTCACCATGTTTATATGTTTACTTTGCTTTCAAAACATGTTCTAATGCCATTCTAAAAATTCCAACAAATTTTTTCTTGTTTAAACATGTTCATATTATCTCCTATGGCATGACCTTTGATTGCTTTTCATGAAGATAACACTTCCATGCATCTTATTAGCCATTTTCTTCCATTTTTGTCAACATTTACAAGTCAAGATACCATATTTATTTGTCTAAGCATGTTATTTATGTTCATTGTCATGAATATCATATTCAGCTCATAATATACTTGCCAAGAAGCTTGTATGATGGTTGTCAAAAACTTTTTCTCAAAAAACCCAAGTTAATATCATGTTAACTCAATAAATGGGTATTAACATGGGTTTAAGGTTTTTATTTATTGGTCTTCTAATCTTTAAGAAAAATTAGATTTATGTTTGGATTTAAGGGTTATTGAGGCTAAATGTTCAGTTTTCAAAGATAAAATGCTTCCTTTGTTGTCTAAAGTAGCTTATGTCTGGATCTTTTACCTAAGGCCTTTATGTTTGTGACATGGTCAACGGTTGTTTCATCATCCTAAACTACTCTAAGACTTTGTAAATAAGCTTGTCCATGTCACTCTTTCCTTTTTGTCAGGAACGTTCAGATGTCCATCACCTAAGTTCAGTCCTAGAAAACTTGAAAAAAACCAAAAATTCCTTATTTTGTCCTGATAGCACTATAGTCACAACTTGAAAAATTGTTTTTGAACCCTAAACCATTTTTCCAATTTTCTTGATATTTTCCCCTAAAAGGGTGTTGAGTTAACCTTCTAAGGTATCTCATTTGCCCTCAGATCATTCTAGATGAGTTAGATATGATTTTTTTAATTAAGACTATCTGGAACCCTTAGAATCAGTGATCTGCATTTTGTTTGAGCCATTTTGGCCTATCAGATGATTTTTTAGAATTTTCAAAATATTTTTCATAGAAAATTCATGAAATTCTCTTTTTAGAAAAGTATCATTTGTGATTTAACTATTCTTTACAAGCCAAGAATGATTTTTTCAAACTTTGTCACACCCCTTCCCCTGCACATGCTGTCAGTGTTGCACTAGACCCAAATTTAAAAATTATTTCTACCTAGAAGATGATCTTTTAGGATTTTTAAAATATTTTTACATTAACCCTTATTGAGTCACCTTGACAATGGTACTCACTTTATCCCTGGAACCTTTGAATTCACTTGAAATAAAATAGAAAAGAAGGATAGCATGATACTATCTCATGTTTTCAACATTAGTCAAAATCAATTGATTTTCTCTGAATCTCACTCCGAGGCATTTGGATGCTTCCATGTGATCTCAATTAATCCCTTCGAGTCAAAATATGTGCATCAACCTTGTAGGTTTGGATCAAGGCATGAGCAATTTTCGTTATGTCACCTTTATTTTTATCAATTTCCATTTTAATCAAAAATCACCTATTTTGTCAAGAGTTTATCAAAAATTTCATTTTGTCAAGAAATAATCGAACCTTTGTCAAGATGAATCCTTTGAGATCATCTCTCTAAAATTATCAAAGTTTTTATCTATGGGTATACTCCAACCCCATTTTCTAAGGGGATACTCCACTTACAATCATAATTTAAATTTTAAAAATCACTAAAATTTTCATCTTCGGGATACTCCAATCTTGGCTTCTGAAGGGATACTCCAACCTTACCTCTTAAAATTGTCAAGAAAAAACTCAAATTTCCTCTTGGATTTCTTTTAGACTTTTTTAAAATTTAAACCTGGTTTTCACCCTTCGATTAGTCAATGGATCCCAACACATCTCCAAAATTGTTGACTCAATTATTTCTAGATAATTGATACAATAACGAGATACATTTTGATCATCCCTTCACTTCTTCCCTCTTTTATGTGATTTATTTTATGCAATATTATTTCTTATTCATCTTACTAACATGTTTTCCTTATGTTGTTCTTCTTGCATTCATATATTCAAAATCATTTAAAAAAATCATGAAAACAATGTTTCGTCATGGTATCTCTCCGATGCTTGACACAAAATATTTGATTTTTAAAAATTAAATTTGAAGTCATTTTTAGTCACACTCTTTATGTTCCCTATAATGCATATGAGATTCAAATTTTTTTTAAAACTCGAGTATATTATTGTATACAAAATTCATGAATTAAAAATGGGATTATATCAAATAATGATAAGTTAAAACCAAGGAAACTGGAACCAAGTTGGGACATGGCTAGAAAGGTACTAATTCCAGGTATTGTAGAGAGATTTATACTTTCCTGTGCATAACCAACTCTCAAACCCAATGATCGAATCTCTCAATTATGCAAACTATGGAATTGATGTTTTGAGTTTTGTAACTTTGAATATCGAATTCAATAGACATCTGATCATGCCTAGCCTAAATAATCACTGGTAACTCTAATTGTTGGCCATTTCATAGTGGCCACCTAAGATTAGTTGGACAAGCAATTTGTCTGACGATCTCTTTTCATGGAAGAGTCCCAGTCGAAAAGACATTTCCTTATCAAAAAATACTTTTAAGTTGTGTGCATTTTTTTCATGGAAGGCATGTTGCAGAAGGCTTGGTGACTTCATTGCGAAAAGAACTTCCAGAGAGTTAGGCCGACGACTAGCCTTATCTTGCTTAGTTCTCAATTTTTGATCATTATTTAACTATAATCCCGTTCCATTTTTGTCTACTAATATTTTATTTGTCATGATTTTTTGTCTTGTGATCATCAGGGACTGCCTTGTTCTCAAATAAATACCTATTCAACAAATATGGTAATACAACGGTAAACAAAAGGTTTGATTTTTTCCCCTAGAAACAATGTGCACTTGCATTTGCATTACATTCTCACCAAACTACATGGTGACGTTAGGGTCCCAACTATTAGAAAGAAGTAAGCTATTCGCCTTCGTGAGTATCTTTCGCGCAGGTATAGCAATACCTTCTGAGGTGTAAAGTACCTATGTTTCTTGTGAGCCTTCACTCTGTATTTTCATAGGAAAATAAATCCACTGAATCAAACCTGTTTTACCAAGCTTATGATAGGCCTAGGATCGAGATGCCTCGACTGCCCTTACCTAATAGAGGAATGATCCCGATAAAAGAGCAATTCAAATATCGATCTAGAGGTCATCTTAAACCCATATAGTAAGCCCTACAAGCCAAACTATTGTTGAGCCATACCGAAATACTACTAGAATAACCCAAAGAATAAGGACACTTGGGAACCTTTACTCTCGCATACCATAGTTATGTAGGCAACAGTGAACGTATGTTGTCACCCATATGTGTTATGTTAGTGTCAAGACACGACATTATGCTGTTCAATCGATGGCCAACCTTTATCAATAAGTGGGTGATGGCAAACAAATATTTCTACTTACAAGGCAACCATATCTCCATAAAGAATCATGTTTAACCAAAAAATCCCATTATGCTACCCGATGGCAGCTTAATGCGTATCCTATTTTAGGCGGTGATGAATGAACGTCACTTCATTGTCAGTGGTTTTGTCCTTAAAAGGCATCATATAGTCTCAATCAAGGTAAAACTTCACTCCAATAGGCTGTTATGCTCTCTAACTTTGTCTAACACCCATTTTGTTTCTCTAAGTGATAACATGCAGATGTTGCCCCTTAAGAAGTCTTATTCAAGGCTAAGTGTTGCCTTTGAGGGAATAGAATCCACCCTAGTATATCGGTATGCTGTCCAACTGATGGCTCAATACTCGCCAACCACTAGATGTTGATAAATGTACATCACTGCCTAAATTGTTAATTTTGTCTCCAAAGATATGGTATCATCTTAATAGCAGTAATTTTAACTTAGGTGCACTGTTTTGCTGTTCGCAGCAACCTTTGCTTTGCAATTCTTTATCCTTAGCCGTCCAGTATGCACCCCAAAAGGCTTTGCAATTCATTATTTTCTTCTCAAGGCAAATTTTTATTAAAGTTACTTTTGTGGTCCTAAATATAATGCTCATTGTTGTTAGGCTCTTTAATAAAAAGTCAAAAAGTCACACTTGACAGAAAATAAGGAAAAAAGTGTCTGTTAAGGAAACATAGTAAAAACAATTATCCAAAAAAAAGTCATTAGTCAAGTCAAAAAAGAAACAAGGAAACCAAAAAAGAGAGACCAATAAAATAAGAATGGTATTAGGGTATCTTTTCCTCTAATCTGTTCATAGCCTTTTGCATCACATCTATACTTTTTAGTCACACACATGTATGTCTTCCATCAATCATCATTTTTCGACATTGTCATGCACAAATCATTACATATTTCTGAATTCATTTGTTCCTTACATTGAAAAGGTCTAACATGGGGGACCAATTACAAGCAGGAATTGGTACTTTAGAAAGCAAGAAGCATTCGGGCATGATGTTTAAGAAATGAAAGAATAGCTAGCCAATATTATGGAAGCCTTAATTAGTCTTTTTGGGAGAGAAAACACAAGAGAAGCATCGTTATTTGCAATGGGCCAGATAAGTTAAGCCATGGCAAATCAACCAGAAGCACGTATTAGCACTTTGGAGGGAACCATTGAAGGAGTTGGACAAGAATTCAGAATATGAGGGGATAGTTGTCAGAGTTAAGAAGGATGCTCACAAGCCTCAGTCAAATAATGACAAATTATTCCCAAAGGATGCTATCACTAACAACTCAATTCCATACACTACACGACCTAATGTTAGGATCAAAGATGCAAGTGTCTAAACCTGAAGTGATCAACACTAAACCCTATGTTATTACACTTCCCTCAATATCTAAAATAGAACACCTTGGCTCTGACTTGTTATAGATCAACACCTTTTCCTAAACAAGACATCCTCTCATTACCTCTCAATTGTCCTATGGTTCAAGCATTAAGAAAAGATCATAGGGAGGGTTCCAATTTGATCCTATTTTGATGACTTATAAAGAGCTGTATCCTTTTTTACTCTATGAACACTTGGTTGCACCTATCTATGTTCCTGAAAAAAAGCCTTTATACCCTCTGTGGTTCAACGCTAACACCTATTGCAACTATAATGTTGGGGTACTGAGGCATGACACGAGAACTGTATATCATTCAAGTGAAGGGTATAGAGCCTTATCAGCTTTAAGATCTTTCAATTCAAGGCGAATCAAGGACCCTAGCTAATAAAAAATTTAAAAGACTGAGTAAAGTTCCCAATTATAAAAAATGGTAATTGGATCTCTCTTAGGCTTTTAGAAGTACTAGGATATCAAGATAGGAGAATATTTACATAGATAATGTTCGCTTGTTCTTTGAAATTTTGTAAAAGAAATTTCATGTACAGATGACATCCAAGGAATGATAAAAAGCATGTTTGAGTTTTATGGGATGCTGATTCATACCTTTATAGTTTTCGTTATGATTTTGTCATGTTTAAACGCAATCAATGACACATGGCATCATTAATTCATTCATTTATTCATTTACCCACCTATTTGCACATGGCATGACAATAAAAAAAGTAACCCATCATATCTGAAAAATTAATTGTTGTTTCTTTTTGCAAGTAAAAAGAGGAGAAAATATTACATATTTCAATAAGATGAACTCTTTAACCCAATGCCTTTGTAGTTAGCTCATGATCCAAAATAGGTGAGACTAAATCCATCAAGAAAGATTCTAGATTTAACACCACGACAAAAATATGAGGAGCTCGAAAAAAGAATCTGAGCCATAGTGTAAGGAAAAAGACTTATCGATGCTAGGAAGTCTTGTTTGCCTCTAATGTGACCATTCTACTGAAATGCAAGGTCTTAGAATTCAATAAATATGACAAGCTCAGTTGTCCAAGGATGCATTTAACTGCTTACTATCAGAAAATGGCAGAGTATACATAGGATGAAAAGTTGCTCATTTACATCCTCCAAAACGTTTGAATGGGCCAAAATCTACATACTATTTTAGACTAGGAGAAAGCCAAGTATGCACTTAGAAGGATTTGGGTTGGGCATTTCTAGAATAGTACAAGCACCTGCTAAAAATACCTTCGATGGGTGGACTCTTCAAAACATGATAAAAGAATCTTATGAAATCTATCTACAAAGACTACATTTGTAGATGGAAAGCGGTACTTTCTAAGTCCAATCGTCTCTCATTAATTGGAAGTTGATTGTTTACTTTGTGGATAATCTCTTTTCTTCTTATTATAATAGGATGGTTAGCAATGCCTTCATCAAATTTGGAGACATACTATTTGCTGTAGGCAAAATTGAAAATGAGATTAAGATAAGGAGAATCAGTGCTAATGCTGAATACCTTTTGGAATAGAAATTGGCAAGTGAGTTTAACCATTAATAGCAAAAAGGAAAGAATAATTCAAGGAGATCCATTCAGACTTTGTCTTCACCTCTAACCTTTAACTGACTGTTGGCCTCCATAAGTCCATCCATATACTGCAGCACCTGTCTTAGAGATGTAAGCCAACTCAAAAGTAACTCAAATTATTCACAAGAACCCAAAAAAAAGGACAAAAGTGCACTACTCCTTGCCAATCTATACATGGAGATTTTTCCTTTGCTAATCTGTAACCAAATAATCTCCCCTATCCCAGCAAGGCCTAAGAAGCCTTATTTCCTAAAATGGTATGATCCCAGCCTTATGATTGAGTATCACCAAAGGATAAAAAGACATGCTACAGAGAATTGTGAGGCACTCAAAGACAAGGTTCAAGTCATCATCAATGAAAATTTGGCAAACTTCAAGGCACTCATAATGTTTATTAGAAACAACCAGTCTAGGAATTATGAGTCCTCGAGTAGTATACCAAATGAGGGCAATTTCTATCCTTGTTCAAATTTTATACATATTTTTCATTTGTGAAAGAACATGAATTTTGGATTCAAATGAATAAACTATTGATTACAATCATCATGCATCAGGCTTCATTTTGAATGCTGAACCTCTTTGGCAATAAAGCCCCATGTGATTAAATTTTGACCTTGAAAGTAGCAATAATTTTTTTTGAAGCAAAAAAAGTTGATAATCTTGACAAATTGGCATTTATCTTTATAGGCAAATTTACCTTTGCCAAAACACTTCACTCATATCCTACATGATATCACTTTTGGTCACTCTAAAAATAAAACATCACAACAAGAAAAAAGTTGATCAATTAGAAGGATTTTTGCTTAGGTTGCTTGAAAGTCGATGGGTAAGTTTGACATGTGCTAAGATTGGGATAAGACCTTTGGACTTTTTGAATCCCTTCAGATGAGTTTTTATCATGGACACCACAACCTTTCCCTAAACTTTTAACTGATAAGGAATACAACCAAAAATCATTGTTCATATTTCTTTTGGAGTAAATCTTATGGACACCAAAACCTTTCCCTAGAATTTTGACCAATAGGGAACATAACCAAAATGCACCATTCTTACTTTTGGAGCAAAAAACCCCTTACAAACCTTATGTTCGGTTAATCAAAACCTAGATCATTTGTAGCTAGGGCAAGTTAATGACTTTAGGGAACATGCCTTCAAGCATAGCAGGAGAGGAGTACTGGGCATGCACTTGGGAAAAGAGAAAAGAAAATGAAATTGAATGCTACATAATTAGAACATTCAACATGTTTTCTAAGAGAACCTTGCCTTAACAAATGACTCATCAATCCACGTAGTCATGTTTGATATAAAAATTGACCATCTTTTTTCCATCTTTTCACTAATTACAAAATTATTCCCCTACCCTCTTTTAAGCCTAAAAAATTTATTCTTTTGAAAGCCCTGTTCAAGGATCACCCTCCACATTGGGGGCATGAAAAGCCTTTTAAGGGAAATAGGGCATATACATACTTCTATAATTATCAAGATGTTAGACATCAAGGGGCAAATATAGGATGTAATAGGTCATTGAAGTCAAATTTCGCCTTTAAAAATAGAAGAAAAAGAAAAAATCAAAATCAAATCAAGAGAAAGGGAAATAAAAGAAAGAAGGGCATTAAAAGTAAAAGGGTTAGAAGCTTTCATGAAAAGAATCTTCGATCCAATCACCCTCAAACATTAAATTTGGACTTATATACCCTTTTTTCAACACCTTGAACCTTAGCATGCATTTCATGCCTTAAAAAGTTTATCTCGATTAAGCATGGCTATTTGAACTAATGACCCCATTCTTTGGGAAATCATTCTTTTTGAAAATTATAAGTTCTTTTAAGGGGAATGATGAAGCAGTAAAAAAAGAAAAGAGGTCAACAAAAAAAAATTTTAAGAAAAAAAAGAATGAAGCTTTAAAGTGAAAACCTAAAAAAGGGTAGCTAGAGCAAAGATGAAAATCCTAAAGTCATTTTCGATGTGCCTAAATAACCACAGAAAAGAAAGTTATCCTACCCAATCAATAAGGTTATTAAGACTCTTAAAATCTTAAGATATTTAGACCTTCCATAGGTCAAGACAAACGGCACATTTTCTAAAACATCCATCAAAATATCTTGTTGATTAATACCTTTTAATTAAGACTAGCATTTACCCATGAGGTTTTCTAAACAACTTCTTGAAAACTAGTGGTTACTAGCCAAATCTAGCACCTGTCACACTGTTGCATCTGATAATCCGAAGAGCGTCATGATTAGATTTCAAGGAATCTGAGTGGAGAAGTGTTCGTTTCCTCTTCTTGATTAATTTATCAAAGTTTTGGACCATTTCATGTTGACTCTTGATTCCATGGCATCAACCACCAAAACTTTAACCTTTTTGGTCAACATCAAGAGTCTTCAGTCATACTTTGTCAATATTTCTAAACTTTTGACCTTTGCTATCAACATTTCAAACCTAAACCACCTAAACTATATAAAAAAACCAATTTTCTTACCTTAGTCAAGAATGACCCTAGGGACGATCACCAATTGCCAGAAGTTTTGATGCCACATGAACATAAGGTATTATCATCTTTAAGTTTGGAAAATACTTATGGAGGGAAGTTATGTTTGATTTGTTTGATCCTATAACTTGATGATTCATGGCACACGGAATGTGAATTACCTAGAGAAAAGAGATGAAAACATTACAACTTAAGGTTATGAGAGTGTAATCTTGAGTTCAGGAAAACTAATCTCATTTTTACCCTCTTACTTCAGAATCGAAATGCAAAAAATAGGCTGAGGCAAGAAAAGTTAAAAGCTCGAAATCATCTTTAAAAGGTGTTAAATCTAATTTCACCAATAAGGTCACCTTGAAAAATCAATAAATTAGCAAATCACTTTATTGTAAGGTGACAAGAAACTAAAAGGTGAAAAATTGGCATAGACCTTAAAAGAACTTATCAATCCTTGATCAAATGTGAACCACACCCAAAAGGGATTTGTGTCAACTCATAAAAAGAAAGGGAGACAATAAATCTTCTTAATCTTTTTTATGTTAATAAATGTTTCACTTACCAAAATGACAGCACACAGGTGAAAGAACAATGAATACATACATTCATACATGCATTTTCTCAAAAAACACTCACATCACATCAACATGTGCATCATTTAAGTGCAGCTTATGCATTATTTTAGAGTTCCTATGTAAAAAAATTCATATAGGATGCCCTTTTGTAATCGTTAAAAGTCAAGCCCAATGACTTTAGTAGGCTAGTTCCAGCTAATTGGCCCTAGTCAAAAGTTTAAGCCCAATGATGGCAAAAGGTTAGTTCTAACTAGTTGGCCCCTAGTTAAGAGAGTTAAGACCAATGATGTCGATAGGCTAGTTTCGATTAATTGGCCCCTAATCAAGAGTTTAAGCATAATGATGCTAACAAGCTAGTTCTGACTAGTTAGCCCCAGTCAAAATATTAAAGTCCGATGATGCTGTAGGCTAGTTTCGGCTTATTGGCCTTAGTCATAAGTTTAAGTTTTAGTATAAAGATTAAAGCCTAATGATGCCAGTAAGCTACTCCTAGCTAACTGGCCCCAGTCAAAAGATTTAAGCCCAATGATACCATTAGGCTAGTTTCAGCTAATTGCCCCTAATCAAAAGAGTTAAGCCCAATGATGCCAGCGTGCTAGTTTTGACTATTTGGCCCCTAGTCAAGAGTTTAAGCCCAATGATTTTGTTAGTCTAGTTTTGGCTAATTAGCCCTAGTCAAAAGATTTAACGCCAATGATCCTTGTAGGCTGGTTCCAGCAAATTGGCCCTAGTCAAGAGTTTAAGCCTAATAATTTTAGTAAGCTAGTTTCGATTAAGTCTTAGGCTAGTTTCGGCTAATTGGCTCCAAACAAGAGTTTAAGCCTAATGATGTCGATAAGCCAGTTCCATTTAATTAGCCCCCAATTAAAAGTTTAAGCCCAATGATGTCAGTGGTCTAGTTTTGACTAATTAGCCTAATTAAGAGTTTAAGCCCAGTGACATTGATAGGCTAGTTTCAGCTAATTGGCCCAAGTCAAGAGAGTCAAAGCCAATGACTTCGGTAGGCTAGTCTTGGGTAATTGGATTTTTGCATCAAAATTTAAGCTCAATGATGTTCGTAGGCCAGTTTTAGCTAATTGGCCCCTATCATTCAAAAGTTTAAACCTAAAGATGTTGGTAGGTTAGTCTCAACTAATTAGCCCATGTCATTAAAAGTCAAAGCCTAGCGATGCCAGTTGGTTGATCTTAACTAATTGGCCCATGTCCTGACTAACTTGCCCATGATAGAAAGACTGAACCTAAAAAGTTTGATATTGCTGGCCATATTTGATAGATTGGAATTTCGTCATTTGTTAGTCAAACCTAGGGATAGGTTACGCTTAGGGTCATATTAAGGTCTTTTATCTAAAATTTATAAAAAAGTCCTTTCAAAAGTCTGATGTTGCTAGCTATGATTTGACGCATTGACATTCTATCATTTTTACGTTGAACCTAAGGATAGGTTAAGTTTAAGATCGTAGTCTAGGTTTTTCTTATCCCAAAATTTAAAATTTACCTTTTACCAAAAGAATCTTAAAATTATTGCCAAAACTGTGTTTTATCTCAGCGTTATATTAACTTTAGTCTTTTCATTGAGGAACACGAGGTAACATTAAGCACATCCTAGACAAAATGGTGTCTATAAATCTTTACATTTTTCTTGATACTCAACAATAGCCAAAGAAAAGCAGCTATAGATGCCCTATTTTGTTTGGGCTAATTTTTGGTATCTCAAGATGTAATAAAATGGTTATTGTTTGAGGTATCGTTAAGGTTATTTGGATAAGCACGGATCAGTCCCCTATCATTTCTAGCCATGGTAAGAGGTTTGGAAGCCAAAAGTGCATGATATCCATATTTACATGAGTAAGTATCAACACATGGCCTTTAAGCATCAATACAAAGTTTTCACTTCACCAAGAATTCAAATTTTCAAATGTTGTATCAATACAAAAGGGTTATGTATCAATACAGGGCATCTATATTGATAAACAAACCCTTTAAATGATACTAGGCTTCATAGTAGCTTAAAAATCCATTTTAGCTAGTCAGTAAAGATATAAAGAGTGTTGGTATTGATACCGGCTTCATTGTATTGATACCTAGTGCAAAACTTTTCTTCAAGCATTGATACAATACACATTGTGTCGATACTTCAATGCTAAAATGCCCAGTTTATGCCTTTTTTACCCCCTTACAACATGACATTAAAACAAGAATTAAACCATGTTTTTGGCTCCAAAAATATCTAAATTCATAGCTTTAGCATTTGACTTATGATTGGGTTTTAACAAATTTTTAAGGCCTAAATAGCTAAGAAAAATGATATTTTCATGATTTAATTCAATTTGTTAAAGGGCAACCTTAAACTTTCTCATTACTCAACTACCAAAAGTAGCCTTGATCCATTGCTTTTGCTGAGCCAGCCAATGATTTAATGGGCATCTGAGCATATAACCTTGTCTATATATGAGGTATACACATTAAAACACAAAAATGAGCTTGTTTTTTGCATGCTGTCCTCACTATTCACCTAGTCATATGAAGCCAACAGTTTTAGGTAAACAAACTGCAGATAAACATTTTCAAACACTTTTTAACACATTCAAACACTCTTAAAAAACTCTCTTTAGTGACAATCCTTTTAAAAACCTTTCATTCCTATAGCTCCTGAAAGCCACAACAAAAACCCTTCCAAAACCCTCTGTTCCACTTTTTTCATCTTAAACTCCCCTCCATTGTTAGCACATCCCTTAAGCTCATTTTGGCCACATTTTCTTGCTAATCAATAGAAATGAGAGCTCAAAATTTATAAGTTCTCTACTTAAGGACTAAAGCAAGGTTTAAAGCTAGTTGGTGTAATGTCCATCTCCTTCTCATCTTATTTTCATTTTTTATCATCATTTTCATCACTTTAGAGAACCATATCCATGTGACCATGACCATATTCTTTCATTTTTGTCAAAATTTACATGTCAAGATTCCATACTTATTTGTCTAAGCATGCTATTTATGTTCATTATCATGAATGTCATATTTAGATTATAATATACTTGTCAAGATCCTTGTTTGATGATTATCCAAAACCTTTTGTTAAAAACCCTAAGTTAATGCCATTCTAAATTCAATAAATAAGGATTAACATGGATTTTAGGTTTTTTATTCATTGGTCTTGATCTTTTGCCTTAAGCCTTTGTGTTTGTGACATCAATAAGCCATTTCATTATCCCAAACTACTTGGGGATTATGTAAATGAGCTTATGAAACCTATGTCACTCTTTCCTTTCTATCACTGATGTTGGATGTCCATGACCCGAGTTTGGTCCCCAAAAAAATAAAAAAATTTCCCTATTTTATCCTGATAACACTATAGTCATGAATTTAAAAATTATTTTTGAACCCTAAACCATTTTCAAAAAATTTTTAATATTTTCCTTAAAAGGGCATCAAATTAACTTTTCAAAAGTATCTCATTGGCCCTTGGATCATTCCAGATGAAGAAGATATGATTTTTCATATTAAGGCTATCTTAAACCCTTAAAATCAATGATCTGCATTTTGTTTGGGCCATTTTGACTTATCAGATTTTTTTTTTTAATTTTCAAAATATTTTTTATAGCAAGGTCATGAAATGTCTTTTCTAAAAAGGTATTTTTTGTGATTTAATGATTCTAAGCGAGCTGAGAATAATTTTTTAAAGTTCATCACTCCATTTCCCTCGCACATGCTATCAACATCGCATTAGACCCAACTTTAAAAATTATTTCCACCTGGAAAGTTATTTTCCAAGATTTTTAAAATATTTTTACATTAACCCTTATTGAGTGATCTTGCCAATGGTGCCTCACTCAGCCCCTATAACCTTTGAATTCATCCAAAATAAAATAAAAAAAAAGATAGTGTGATGCCATCTCCTATTTTCAACATTAGTCAAAATCAATTGGTTTCCTCCGAATCCTATTCTGAGATGTTTGGATGCCTCCATGTGATCTCAATTAGTCCCTTCAAGTCAAAATATGTGTGTTAACCCTGCATATCTAGATCAAGGCATGAGCAATCTTTGTCATGTCACCTCTATTTTTATCAATTTCTTTTTCAATCAAAATTCACTACTTTGTCAAGAATTTATCAAAAATGTCATTTCATAAAAAATGCACCAAATCTTTGTTAAGATAAATCCTTTAAGCTTGTATTTCCAAAATATTAGTTTTTATCTTTGAGGATACTCTAACCTCATATTTTGAAAGGATATTTCAACCTCATTTTTATAAACATCATTCAAATTTTAAAATCACTAAAATTTTAATCTTTAGGGATATTCCAACCTTGACTTCTGAGGGGATACTTTAACCACACCTCTTAAAATTGTCAAGAAAAAAAATTAAATTTTCTTTCCCCGATATCTTTCAAACTTTTTTAAAATTCAAACTCGATTTTCATGCCTCGATTAGTTCTTGGATCCTAATGCATCTCCAAAATTATTGACTCGATTATTTTTAGATAATCGATGACAATAATGAGACACATTTTGAACATCTGTTCCCTTCTTCCCTCTTTTGTGTGATTTATTTAATGTAATATTATATCTTTTTCATCTTACTAACATGTTTTCCCTTGTGTTGTTCATCATGCATTCATATATTCAAAACCGTTTTCAAAAAATAAAATAATAAAGGCAATGTTTCATGTCGACATCTCTTCAATGCTTGATACGAAATATTTAATTTTTGAAAATTAAATTTGGAGATCATTTTTTATCACAATCTTTATGTTCTCCATCTTTCTGAAGAGCATATGAGATTCAAATTTTCTTTAAAACCCAAGTTTACTATTTCATACAAAATTTATGTATCACAAAGGGGATTATATCAAATAACGACAAGTCAAAATCAAAAAAACCAGAACTAGGTTGGGACATGGCTAGAAAGGCACATATTTTGGACGTCGTAGAGAGGTTTGTACTTCTTTATGTGTAACCAACTCCTAAACCTAATTGTTAAATTTTTAAATTATGCAAACTATGGAATTAGAGTTTTGAGTTTCATAACTCTAAATATCGGATTCAATAAGCAGCCAATCACTCCTAGCCCAAATGATAGGTGGCAAATTTAATTGTTATCCACTTCATGGTGGCCACCTGAGACTACTTGGACGAACAATTCATCCAACGATTCCCTTTGATGGTCAAAAGCCAAGAATCTGCACTTTTTCACTCATATCACATAAAAAAAGAGGAGTCTCGATCAAGAAGACATCTTTTTATGGAAAAATACTTTTAAGTCGTGCACACTTCCTTTATAGGAGGCACATTGCTTACACTAAAGATTACATATTTACATCTAACAACCATCAAACAAATCAATTCATTTTAAGCTTACGAAAATGATTAGTTTTGGATCATTGGCTGTCAATCTAATCAAGTTAATTTTAGTAGTTGTAAGATAACTAAGCCATCTGACTGAAGCATGGTCTCATTGTAATCCAAATTGTTGTTTGACCCAATAATAGATATTATCACATATAAATAAATATATTCTTCATAGAAGACACTTAGAGCAAATGATTATCTCAAGTGTAGGAAAAAGATGTTAGTGTATGCCCACGAATCATTTTGGTTAGGACATGAGATACACAGTCAATTAACTGTATACTTGTTATTAGTCAAGTAATGCAATGTTTTCCTTCATATTAGTAGTGTGATTGACTATCATAAAACCACTAATTTCGATGAAACCCATAGAGCTTAAAAGGCTTTGGAAAGGAATTGCAAAGTGTTATAATCCTTATACATAAAAGCAAAGTTCCTCAAAATATTTTTAGTCATCGTAATCAATAATGCTTAAAGACCAACATAAGTTATGCCTTTTTACTTGCAAAGTAAGCAATTAATCTCTTAGGTTAAAGTATTCAAGACACATAGGATGGCATGAGAGTGCTTGTTTTATGGAAACAAGTTCACTGAATATGTCTTGTATAAGAACTTCATTTGGTACTAGTCACTCAAGTGTCTATAGTATATATTCTCATATGCTAGTATGTAAATTGTTCTCAGATTTGTCATACTAGGTCATCTTAATAGGGACTATCATGCTTAGAGTTTATTACAAACGGGTCTAAAAGGATGGATACCAAAGGAAAGTGGTTTTCGATATGGCATGAAGCACATGTTAGATAGATGAGTGATCTAGAAAAGGTTCGTCACTTCTAGTGAATTAGAGACATATCCTAAATGATCTTAACTATGGTTATTAGATTACAGTCTCTAGCCAAAGCATAATGGATTATGAGGAATCATTTCTCATAGATTCATGATCATTAATCATAAGTTGTAAGATATAACATGGATTGAAACATGAGTAGATATTAAACCATGCCCATCCTCATTCCAAAATTTATGGTGAAAAGATCACATTACATTGATAGGCTAGTTAGTGAAAGGTTTCCATGGGGTCACATTGACTCTTAAATATTGTGGTGGTCATGAAGCACTACTAGATCTGGCTCTTAATTTATGAACTTGAATTAATAAAATTAATTATGTTCCATACAAAAGTGTTGGGAACCTAATGGGTCACACACTCAACAAGATGGATAGTTGGATGAAATTTGAGATTTAATTAAGTATAACTTAATTAAATAAAAGGTATAATGAAGAGGAGTTAAGTGAATTAGTTTAATTAAAATTTATTTAAGAAGAAATTAGATTTAGGAAATCTAATTAGAGATGTCTTAATGTGGCTATAAAGATAAGAAAGTCTTATCAAGAAAATGTCTAATTATAAATAAAGCAATAAAGATTAGCTTTTGGGCTGATAATTTTGATAGTAAATTAAACAATTATTTGATAATTATTTAATTATATTTACACAAAGAAAAATTATTTTACTGGACTAGAAATTTAATTAAGAATTAAATTTTCCTACTTGTAAATAGTTATTGGCCAAAGCCTTAATTATTAAATTAAATGGGCCCAATTTTGAACTAATCTTGTGAGGACTCAATATAAGACTAGGGACATGAGCATGGCCCACATTAGTGTAGTAGCAAGCCTAGATATTAATAGGTTAATAACTAGGCCCCATCTTTTGTGGATTAGCTAAAATAGTTTTACTTGGACACTAAGAAACCTACAAAAGTGGTGCAGGCTATTGGGCTGATCTTAAATAGGCATGGTTGAACCATTAGTCAAGCCGAACCTAGTATTAAATGTATGTAAATACATTAATAAGGCTTTTTGTTTAAGTATGGTTTTTTGAAAACCTTAAGCATAAAAACTTTAAGATCCCTACCAAGGTTAACGCCTCTCTAAGCTCTCATTAAGCTCTTTGTGCCACTTTCATCCTTAGAGATCTAGAATCATTATTGATTTGATAAAAGTGATAAAAATATTTTTTTATCCAAAAAGAGTAACCACTAGTCATAGGAGGCCAATTGCTACCATTGACATCTTTTTACACCTCTTGTAGCATCATCCCACATCCCTATGACTACTTTAATTTGTTTTTAGTTGTGTGAGATTGAAATTGATTGCGTTTCTACCTTTGATTAAGGCTTAACAAGCCCTCTAGCTGGCAATAGAGAACCATAGAGCCTAAAGAAGGTTCCAACTACCATCTGTATGGATCATCATTAGAGGTAGGACATATGTACTGCTCATGATCTTGGAGATCCCTTCAAGAAGCCTCAGTCAGCACTCACCAGTGATCTTTTGAAGTTGTTTTAACTCTAGATTACAATATCTGATTATTAAATAATCTCTAGTTATATGGATGTTTTAATTCTGAGAAAAAATTTTATGGTGACTACACATAAGTCACTCCCTAAAGATCTGTAAATAAGTCTAGTTATTTCTATGTTTATATTTTTCATTGCATATTTTATGTTGTTTTAATGATTTTTGAAATCCAACATATGCATCAAGTTAGGTTTTACAGAGATGCAATCCCTTCACCAAGAGCAAATTTCCAAAGAAAAAAATAATGAAAAGAGAAATCAAAGGTTGTTGGGAATCTTGGCAAGGCTTATTCGAGTTTTGGGAGAAGAGAAATCCAAGTTTTTAGCATTATGGCTAAAATGAGATTGCCTAGGCTTTAGTTGGCATTCTAGTTGAGGATACAATATGCTAGTAACTTTCAACAAAAGCTTTCGATGCTCTTGATGGCTAGCAGTACTATCAAAGTGGGGAAGAGAGAGCTGTTGGTTTTGTTAAAGGCAAAAATGAATTACAATAAAAAAATGCATTTTATACTAAGTGGAAGTCGGATTAAAATTAATTTTGATCAATTATTTACATTAATTGAAGCTACTACTTACTTACTTTTTAAAAAAATTATAGGTTTTATTTAGATTATCTTTTATGCTTATGTTTTTAGATTTTTTTTTACAAATCTAAATTAGAATAAATTACTTTTAAAAAATAAGAAATTAATAAGAAAATATATAACAAGGATTCGTATAGCCTATTTCATGGTTTAACAATTGTTCACCTAGTAGAAGTTAATTAAGATATGATGGAACTTTAAAAGGTCATAAACAGTTGACCTTTGAAAATTTTCTAGGTAAGAAAAATTGTCCTAAATTCCACCAACACAATAGAGATTTTAGGTTGGAATTTCAATAATAAATATCTAAATTCACTTATTCTAATTTTACAAGTGCAATTGCTAGAAAATATGGATAAAGTTTAAACCCATTATCCTTCACATTATACATTGAAATAATTTTGATGATAGAGTCTCTTCAAGGGAACAAATAGATTCCTTTGAATACCCTTGAGGGGAGGAAATTTTCGGTAGAATTCCACCAACATGATGGAGGTTTTTCGAAAAACTTTCAATAGATAAAATTTGGATTAAAGAAAAAAATAGATTAGAAATTTTAAGATAGAACTCAAACACCTTACATTAAAATGAATCTGATAATAAAGCCTCTTTAAAGGAGCAAATAGTCTCCATTGTGTACTCTTTAAATTAGTAAACTTTACCTGGAATTCCATGAGTACAATGGAAAGTTCCAAGGAATGCATTTTTTATATTTAAATATTAGACTAAGAAATAAAGACCATTAAACCTTAGGACCCTTAGGATAAAATTAGGCTAATTAGGTATTATTTTTTAGATAAGCATTGTGAGGGTACCAATCCTTCCCCACATATAACTGAACCCTCAAATGTAGTTCTGAACGTGTACCATAACCTATTTCTTTTAAGATATCTTAGTCAAGCTTAGGAACATTTTAGGAGGGATAGATTCTTATAGTTGATCTAATCACAACTTAAAAGGGATAATGGTGACTCCTCATTTACATGTAATGGCCAAATTCGCATTTGGCATGTTATGACACTACTTGGCATAGACACTTAAATTTGTCTAAGCCCTTTCCTTAATAATCCTAAAACATTCAAAACTGATAATTTGGTAATCATCCCAGGGGAGTTTGACTTCTCTAGGTGGACTAGATGTTTTCAACACCTATTCGAGAATATCTAAATGACCACTTGTGCATGTGATATAAAAACCACTATTTCGAGGGTCGTAGAGAACAAATCTTGGATAAAAAAGATGAATATCAAAGTAAAAAAATTAGTTTTTAAATATATTCTTTTGAAAATTTGAAATTTATTTTTCTACATGATGTTATGGTCAAATTTCACATTTTTAAGGATTTTTTGATATTTTTTTCATGAAACTTTAGGAGTTGGCTGTCATACATTTTTACCGATACATGTGTAGTATTTATGTCAATACTCACCTCGACAAATCTAGAATATTTAGGGAAAATCCAGTTTGGCATTCTATACCATGAGATGTTAAGTTGTTAGATTTATTTGTTAAATTTGAATTTTTCACAATATTGAAAGCATCACTCTCATGAACTTTTTCCTAGTAAAATTTGTTTCAAAATTTAGATTTTCATCTTTATTATCTTTATAATTTAATATGTTGTGTAATGGATTGAATTTAATTCTTTTTTATAAATTTGAACTTATTTTTGAAATTTTCTCAATACTAAAATGTGAACTTTTTTCTTATGTGTAAAATATTTTATAGCTTAGAACTCTAAATATTTTCACATATTTTAGTCAAGTAGCTTGAATATGACTTTTTCAAATTCCAATTCATTTTTATTAGAAATCAATTTTCTTCTGTAAAGATTTTTGCTCGTAAAATTTTATGAGTATAAAATTTTTAATTACCTTTTTATTGCACATAAATCTTTTTTTGAATTTTTATATGGAAACTTTATTGATTTTATTTTTAATGCGCCCAAATATATTTTTCCATTTCATGGGCTTTAAAACTTATTAATTTTCCTCATGGGCCCAATAAGCCTATTAATTTTCAACAAGCCCAACAAGCTTGCTAGGCCTATTTTTTATTTTCTACCAAGCCCATTTCATCCTCTACAAGCCCAATTTCGTTTATTCTAGCAAGCCCATTAACTTTCCATAAAAGCCTAATTAGGCCCATTTTGATTTTGCAACAAAACACAATAATTTTTTCTCTTTCCAAAATTTTTATTAATTCTTTTGAAGCCAAAATTTTTATAAAGAAAGTTAACCAAGTCTTTTATGTGATTAGATGCGTAATTAAATTTGTCAATTTTTAACTTTTAATTTCTTACAATTTAGTCCTTCCACTTTAATTTTTTCATTTTTCATAGAATTTGAAATTATAATTTTATTTATTCTTACATTTTTTAAAATTTGTGTATATTTTTTCTAATTTTAGAATTTGATAATCTAAATATACAAGGATTAATTTAATAAAGATTAAATTTTGTCATTAAAATTAATATGAACTTAATAATGATAAAGCCTAATATTAGGCTTCATGACTCAACATAGTGAGTCACACATAAAGATAAAAAATTTTAATTAAACTGTATTACAAAATTTTAAAAATCTAAAAAAACTGAAAAATCAATAAAATAAAATAAAATAAAGAAAATTATTGGAAAATCCTAAAAGCATTCAATGAAGTCAATTTCTTAGCCACTTGGCCATTCAAGTTAGGGCTTAATGCTTCCATGAGCAAAAATCACAAAAAAAAAATCTAAGTTTTTAAGCTTTTGAAGGTAATTTTTCTTCTTTAGTGAGCCAAAATCATGCTTGCGCACATGGATTTTCATCCATGTTGCAAGTCCAAGTATGAAGACCATGATCAAAGTTTGGTGATTTAAATGTGTAATTTAATTTTTAGTAGCAATAGTTTGATTTTCATCATAAAAATACATGTCAGTAATGGATAATGTTGTGTATATTTTTTTTGCAATTTTTCTTGGTATTTTCGCGTTGATTAATAATGGAATATGTTGACATATTCATTATTTTTAATGATTTCATGCACATTTAAGCTTGATAAAATTTTGGACATGTATTTTTGTTGATATTTATGAAATTACATGAAGAAAAAAAATTATTTTTGGATGTTATTGGTGCTGGTCAAATTTGATAATATGTTTGGAATAAATTTTATACTTGATTTCATGTTATTTTGGACTATTTCATTATATTTTAAACTTATAAGGCTTAAAAATAAATTTTTTCCAAAATTTTTAAGGCACTAAATAGGTGTTTCCAAGCCTTAGCTGTACCTAACGAGATGATTTTATGATTTTTTATGCTATTTAGTAATTATAGAAACTCGGGGACTAAGTTATAAAAATTGAAAATATTTTTCCAAGGCCATCCATGCTTGGCTGAATGCTTCTTATGACTTTTTGTATGATTTCCATGATTTTTGTGATGTGTTTGATGCTAAATTTTGATTTTCAATCATGTAGGGACTAAATTGCAAAAATTAAAATTTTTTTCCAAGCTTGGCCAAGTACTCTATGCAACTTTAGGAGTGTTTTTCACACATTTTTAACATGTTCAAATGTATTTTATACATTTTTAACCTTTTAAAGACCTTTTTATAATTTTGAAAAGTTTAGCGACTTATTTGCAAAATTGAAAAAATGTTTGGCCAAATACTTCATGTGACTTTTAGTATGTTTTCCATGTTGATTTTAATGTGTTTGATGTTTGATTTTTTTATTTTATTCAAGTAGGGACTCAATTGCAAAGTTAGAAAAGTTTAGAGTTCAAAAGGAAAAGTTTGTATTCTAGGGTTAAAAAAGTTATTTCCCATATCAAATTACCCATCTAGGGTATTCTTGTCATTTAGGAACATTGCTAGCATTTTTAGGCTAATATGCAATTTTGTGAAAAATAAAGATGCATTAGCAATTTGCATTTTACATTACTTTTGATGTCAAAGCTACCTATTTAGAGTAAAATTATCATTTCATATCATTATTGAGTCTTTTAAGGTTATCGGGATACTTTTATGTCAAAGGTACACTTTAGGAGCATTTTAATAATTTACCCTAGAACCACGTCCTTTATGATCACCGAGATACTTTTATGTCAGAGGCGCAAAATAGGGATAGGTTTACCTTGTTATGAAGTTATCGAGTCCTTTAGGTTACCATGATACTTTAACGTCGAAGGTAGACTTTAGGGATATTTTAGTAATATACGTTAGAACCAAGTCCTATGTGATCACCAGGATGCTTTCATGTCAAATGTGCATAATAGGATAGGTTTATCTTTTTGTGAAGTTATCAAGCATTTTAGGTTACCAGGATACTTTAACATTAATGATAAACCTTAGGGACATTTTAGTAAATACATATTAGAACCAAGTGCTATGTGATCACCGGGATGCTTTCATGTCAAAGGTGCACAGTAGGAATAGGATCATTCTTTTATGATGTCATTAAGTCCTCTATGTTACTGGGATATTTTCATGTTAGAGGTATACCTTAGGGACATTTTAGTAAATTACTTTAAAACTGAGTCCTTTAGGGTCATCGAGATACTTCTACGTTGATAGTGTACTTTAGGGGACATCTTAGCCTCTTTGACCAAGTATGGGTCTTAGGATAAGTTTTTTTTGATAAAATTGAAATTTTTAAAAATTTAATCTCTCCGTTATTAAAATGGTACGTGGAATGTCTACCAACATACGAAAGATGTTTCATGGATTATTTTAATAATAAGATATCCTTTTAAAATTGAGAAAATTGAAATTTTTTGAATTTTGTAAAAATAAAACCTTTCATATTCCTCCGACTCTCCAATAGGTACAAAAGATATTTTGATTTTTACAACCTTTCATATTCCTTCGACTTTTTAGTGAGGTGCGAAAGATAATGATGAAACCTTTTATGTTCCTTTGGTCCTCCGATAAGGCACAGAAGATATTTTGATTTTCGAAAAATATTAAAAATTTAATTTTTTCAAATGGAATAATAAATTTATTTCATAAAATATTATTTTAATACGTGGGAATTATAAGTTAACATGTGATTAATAAAGTACTAATTACTGATCAATCCTTACTCATGATTGTAACTGACTTCGAAACCCTTTCATATGATCTTTGGTATTATCGCTGACCTTGGAGTTCGTTTTTAAGGGTTTCGTAACCTTCGATATATGAAATCCAATAAATGACCAATCTCACTTAGCTAAAACAGATTGGTGATGACCCCAAGTTAAATGGTCATTTCATAACAACTATTTAGGGTTAAGTCAAGTGAGTGATTCATCTCGACTACTCAATCCTTATACATAAAAAAATAAGAAAGAATAGTAATGATATGGCCCCTAAAATCAAAAATAATGATAGATAAATAAATATATAGGAATAAGGGGTAACCCACCTTTTAAGTCTAGATGGTTAGGATTCGTATCTCGGCTATGTTGCGATAGCTTTGTGACTCCACTAGGGATTGGTTAGAGAGTCAGGCCTAAAATTAATTATATGTTAACTAAATTCTGAATGATTCAAATCAGTATTTAATTATAATTCCTAGTATTCCAAAAAAAATTTTTTATTTTTTTGATTTATATGGAAATTCTGGTATACATTGTTCATATATTTTTCATTAACTCTTCTATTTCTTTTGTAGCATTATTTTTATTGAACATTCAAGATAGGTTTTTATTATTTTTGAAAAAGTCAAGTCATAAAAGGTCTATGTATTCCCTCGCACACATTATGCACATATATACCATTAGATTCTCATCCAAGCATATAGAGGGGGCATAGATTATCTAATATTTTAGGAGAGGGTAAAGTAGCTTTGCCTTCTGAATATTAATCTTTGTTTGGGCCAGTGAAAAGCCTACCGAGTGTAAATTCTTATACTTGTCTGAGGTGTTAGCCTCGTTACAAGCATGAATATCTCCCACTCAAATTGAACTTTTTTGGACATAAACCCACGATGGGGAAGGATTAGGATACCTTGTCAAATAATTCAAGAACCCATTTAGATGTCCAACTCGAACTTCATGTAATGAAATGTAAGGGCCTCACCTAATTAGAGCCATACCAGATTTTAAAGGTTATTGAACTAGGTAGATGTGGGGGAATGTTTCTTACCCCTTTCCTTTTTATTTTATGTTTAGATAATGTAAATTAGGTGATTAAGATTAAACATCATCGTTTATGGTAAAATTTTAGTTTCACCTCAAAAGGTGCCATCATTATTTTCATTCAGATATCAAGTGATGATGAAAAAACATCATCACTCATAATGCGATTACTTCTTTTTGCTTTACAAGCCATTGTGCAACCTTATCTACATGGTCTAGATGTGTAGATCATGCGATGATGTTCGTACATCATTCCTAATGAGAAGGCTTTTTTATTTACCCTAATAGCATCGTAACGCCCAAAAAAGGTCCACTTAGGGCAAATTTTTTTCTCTCACATAAATTGTTAATTTCTTGTGCTAACCTGTTTTTTCCTTTATACAAAGGCAATAATGAACAAACATTGTGCCACCCATGATAAGATTCATCCTTGTTTTCTTTAAGAGTAAAAATGAAGATTTTTCTCATATTTAAAGTTCTCTAAAAGAATTTTTCTTTCACATTAGAAGCATCAGGATAATCAAATGTCATTGACCATCGCAGATGAATTTTCAGTATGCGTAAAAAAAATAGAGGCAACTCAATGTGAAACATAAGAAAGTTTGATGAAACAGCAAGAACAAATGCAAGCATAAATCTTTAAAGTGATGGAAATACAAATTGCTGGAGGAAAAGAGTTTGAAAATGTAAACTCATAAGATCAAGAGAATAACCCCAATGCTACTACTGGCTCATTCAGATGGAAATAATTACATATAAAGGGAAAGAGTTCGAAAACATAAATTCCAAAAATCAAGGGAATAACCTTAATGCTACTGCCAACTTATCTGGGTTAGAAAGGTAACCTGTACTTTGAAAAATCCTTGTCTTTGAATTAAAATCATTTTTATGAAGCATATATATTAAGTGTTTTGATAAGAGAAGAATGTTCCCAAAAAGCAAATATTTTCAAAAACATGATGATGAAAAGTCTCAAGAATACTAATGCTTGATCTTGAAAATGAGCTTGTACCCTTGTATTCATTTCCCTGTGAATAAAACCATGATCATTTTAAAGACACAATACTTCAGGTAAGTAACTTTAAAGTTCTCAAGTCGTGATTCCTTAGGTAAAGAGCAAAACAATAAAATATGCCAATATCACCTATGGGAATTACTGAACTTTGCAAAAAGAAAAACCAATCTAAAAAAAATTTAGAGACATCCAAAAATCCCTAAGTACCTTAGGTTATTAACCTATAGTTGAAGAAACAGACTTTGAAAATTAAATCCATCCCTTTCCGACTTGGTCTTCTGTTCATAAACCCTTCATGCTTAATCTTGGTAGCATAAAAGTGTTAATGGTTAGTAGACTTAAAGGAACATCAAAATTTTTTGATTTTCAAAGAAATTCATATTCCATTTAACCTGATCCATTCGCCCCTGGGAAAATAGGGCATGTATCCTATCCACCTTGAAATTTTTGAGTCAACCAAAGTTTTTAAGCTCTTCAACTCATCTTAAGGAAAGCTTAAATTATGATTCAGGAAATTTTAACAAAAGATCATTAGTCTTCGAGAGACTTGAATAGAACATATTTTTAACTTAGAGGTCTTAGACAAAATACACTTTCTAAAAATTGTTTTGAGAAACTTGAAAAAGTGTCATAAAAAAACAAGGGTTTTTAAATTAAAGGGCAACAAATCAAAATAAAACCTAATCCATGGGAATAAGAAGTGAAATGATGATTTGACATTGAGAATTTGAAACTCATCAGGGTAAGATGGTGACAAAAGATTGAAAAATGAAGCGATCATCCTTAAGCATGGGAAGATTTAATATTAAAATTGATGGGAGCGATTAGACAAGACTTGGAAAATAATCCAAATAGAGTTTCAATTTTCATATTGTTCAAATTGCATACATCATTTATCATTTGCATTTGCATCATTTCATGTGCATTTGCCTTGTCAGATTTCCAAGCAAGTGCATGTATCACAACAAGTAATATAGTTATAAATAAAGTATCGTTCCCATAACGAATTGATTTTTAATTTGCTAAATGCTAAAATTAAAACAATTTAATCTTATTCAAACAACTAATTAAAATATTGTAAAAAAAATTAAATAAAACTAAAATTAACTAAATTAACAAAGAAAATTAAATAGATTTACTTAATCAATGATAAAAGCCTAGGATTAAAATTCCCTTAACACTTCATTTGAATAAAAACCTTATTCTCTTAACTTGACCAATAATAATGAGTTGTTAACCCAGAGTTCTAATTTATTTATAAGTAATATAAATATCTCTTTAAACTAATTTACTATATTCCTATGCAAATTGAATTAAAAGAAACTCATTAAGCTTAGACTCTAATTTGGTTAAATATGGCTTGCTTATATATTTATCTCTAACGTGCAGATCAATTCATCCTAATAAATGAATATAAAACATATGTCATTTAATCCAAGTCCAAACATAAATTTCCTTTTTCCAAGTCCGTTAAGGTTGTCAAATCAATATAATTGGTGGCCAATCAACTAGAACCATTACGAGCAAGATTGAATAAATAACTCAAATATTACTAAATCAAGAAATGAGAATAAAATAATCCAAACTATATGTCATGTTCCATTGTAACCCTAGAAAAATAAATTTAGTTTATATTGATTAAATAAAACATAAAACACTAGAGTTTTACCATTATAAACATTACAATAAAGATAAAAAGATTAAGAGAAAAAAGAAAACTATGAATTATGGAGTCTCAGTCTCCAAATTCTTCAATCTTTCTTCTATTGCAAAATTGTGATGGCTTCTCTCCTCTTTAAAAAAATAATAGCTATAAAGTATCTAGGGATAATTAAAAGCTTAATCCTAAGAGTTCTATTTGTAGGCAAAACCCTAAAATAAAGAGATTTGGTCTACAAGTAGCTTAAACATGTATTTTTGGAAACTACCAAATTGGATGAGTCAACTTTCCTTCTTCATTAAGTTGCTGCATTTTTGGAATTTCCTTTAGGTTTTGACCTATAAAAGATATAAAAAATATTTAAATAAGTAATTAAAATATAAGTAAATACTACTAAATTAAAATAATACTAAATTAAAAACTACTAAAGATAAATAAAATCTAAATAAAAATATCTAAGACTAAGCTAAATTAATGTACATAATGGGCTAAATATATTTTATAGAGTTATCACACCCAAAAACTTAAGATTTTGCTAGTCGTTGAGTAAAACAAAACAAAGAAACGAAAAACTAACAAATGACATGAAATAAAATAAAAATAGGACTTAAGATAAATGTATTTAAATGATGATTGCCTTAATTTTCCTTAAAAGTCATCTCAATATCTCAGCTCAAGGTAGATATAAACAAAATTCAAATTCATGCTTTGATTCAATCATAAATCTCAATGCTTCAAATGGATTTCTGTTGTGCATGTAAATAATCCCTTTACAAATCATTGCATGCAAACAAAATAAATTTATGTCAATGTAAACTACGAATTAATAATAGATTCTCATATGTTTGCTTTTCATCTCTCTCTCCACTAATGTAGATCAACACCTCATCAAAAATCATGGACGACTTTTTTTACGATTGTAATGCATGGCTAGGGCAAAGGTAGGTTAAAGGATATATTTCAGTTTAATTCATCCATAGACATTTTTCATTGGTCCAAATCTTTTGTCGAGCCTTTCACAACACTTTTGAAGCATATACCTTTTTTTTTTGCATTTTCTTTTTATTCCATTTTATTTATTTACATAGTTTTGTGTGTGTTTTTTTAATTTCTTTTCTTTTTTCTTTTTTTTTTTGTTTTTTCTTTCATGCTTCATCAATACAACATAATTCAAACAGGGCTTATAATATAATTTTTTTGAAATTTGATGTTCATGCCTATGTAATAAAGGTTGATCATGGTTTTTCTTATTAAGCTAGCCTATAGTATTTGGCAATCAAAAGAAAAAATATATATATATATGGCTTAAATAGGGTAGCTAAGGATATATATATATATATAAAGGTAGGCTTAAAAAGGCTCAAACGATCCAAAGGTGGCCTAAATAATCTCTTTAACTTAGTGTTCTTTAGGATTTTGCCTCAAAAGAGAATCAAACAAATGCAAGGCCTCTAGCCATAATCACAATTTACATCAACATAAATAGTCTTCAAATTAGCAAAACAAATTCATGTAAGAGATCAGGTGCTCAAAATTTTCAAAAAGCACATCCTAACAATGAGAAAAATAAAAGAATATTCTCACAAGTCAAATCTTGCTTATATTTTCCCAAGAATCAAAATAAATCAATAACTAAGTTCCCACCATTAAACAAGGGTCTCATCATATTAAGCATAAAACATCTTAATCTAAATCATGACTAATGCAAAATGGAAACACAAAAATTCAAAATGCACTTAAAAAATTTTTTAAAAAATATGCAAAAGCAAAAAAAACTGAATGCTAATTACCCGCCAACTCTATTCATCCTAAAATAACCCTAAATTTAAATGAAACATAATCCCCAAAGTGCAAAAATAAATAAGATTTAAGATTAAGAACACTCCCCATTCATTGTATGAGTAGTAGAAGAGAGTGTCTAAGCATTGTCATCTTCTTCCTCATTCTCGTCCTTGCCAAATAGTTTAATATGGGGTAGCTATTGTAGATGAGACATTTAGGGGTAATTTGTCATGTTTAAGCCTAATTAATTTTTGAAAAAGTGGAATACCTACTCCATTACTTGATTACATTACGTTTGATAAGCCATTTGTACTTCAAGATTAGCCAAACGCTGATTGACTATTAGTCCTGCTCGATGTCATCTCAATCACGGTGGAGTAAATGAAAAACTAGCTTCAACATTTGTTGGCTAAGTAGGTATTTCTTGACCACTGATTTTATTAATCATATTGTAATCAATAGTTATCTTTAGCTGGAACAGTTCTTTGGATTCTTACTATTGAACATTTACTTTGCCATACAAGAAAGTAATCAAGGATGGGAACCTTCTCTCGTTGATTACACCATATGAATTATTGCTGAATGAATAAGTTTGTTGATGTCTATTGACTTCTTAGAAAGGATAAAATAAAACAAAATCGCTCTATCATTCTTATGCAATGCATTAAATTTAAAGGATATGCATTCACCTGTGGACATCTTTCATTATGTGTTAAGATTGCAGAAATAGTCATTCACCTCTTCCAAATCCATGTTGCCTTCTAAGAACTGTGAATACACATTATGAAGAATATTAGGTGTATTATAAAATTTATTGATAGCTTTACTACTTATTGATACCTAACTTTCACGGACATAAATTTTATTACTTGTTCGTTCACAAGCATTTGCATAAATTTCATCAAAAACAGGTAAAACAACAAATTTAAGAGGTTCACAAAATTTTTCCCATCCTCTAGAAGTTATAATATTTTCAATGGCTAGGTAGTTTTTGGGAATTAAACTGAAACCTCTTTGTGCAATCAAGATTTTCACATCCCATGCTTGTGTAAACGGTTGCAAAGCCTCTTTGAAGATAAATTTTTGTTGAGCATAGCTCTTACTAGAACTTGTTTTAGTCCTTTTTTGTGCCATCTAGTCGTAAATGTTTCTTATTACAGCAAAAGGCAAGCTTAGATACTAATAAATTTAACACACCAATAATTATCCAAATGATGAGCAAAATTTAAACACTAAAGCAACTTCTTAAGTAATTACTTCTATGAAAGTACCAATCAAAAACTCAATAAATTCTCAATAATCATCACTAATCAATATCCAACAACATCCATTATGCAAATTTCAATAATCATACCAAAATCCAAGATATAGAATTTGAAACGGATTGATAAAGACAATAAACATCTAATAATCACACTAAACGCCATAATCAAAGAATGCCCAGACTCAATATCTTTACAATTTACACAAATAACAATACACAGAATCAAATTAGCCTATAAATGACAAAAAACAAAGCTTATCCATATGTAAATTTAATGGAAAATCTTAAAAAATATGAAACTCACTTACTTAAAATGTGTTGGACAACTTCTAGAGAAAGCATAAATTTTCTTAAAAAGTAAAAATAAAATTACTTGAATCTTGCATAAAAGAGAGAAACTGTGGAAATGAGAGAAAAAAAAAAGTAATTTGGTGTTTTGGGTGGTGATTTTTATGGTAAATGAGTGTTTTGAAGGAAAAAGGAGAGTGTTGGAAAGAGATAACAATGGGGTGGCTAAGAATAGGGTTAGTGTTTTTTGAGAAGGCTTTTTAAAAAAATAAAGTAAAAAACTTTTTTCAAGTCGGTGCTATAGCGTCGATACCCCAGCATCACAATGCCAACTCTCAACTAAACGGGTGACCACAGGACCCCATGTTGGGCGCTACAGTACTCCATACTAATTTTAATTTTTTTTCTTACATCTTAATGCCACAGTGTGGAGAATCGAACTATATGGTCACAATAAAGCCAATTTGGGCATTGCAGCACCTGACTTTTTTTGTTTCCTGCAAAAGGAAAAAATTAAAATAAATAATGCTGAAATTAGAATAAAATAAAATAAAAATACTAATGTTAGGAAAGAAAGAAACTTAGGTTGCCTCCCAAGAAGCACTTGGTTTATAGTCATCGGCTGGACTATTCTTTAATCATTCTAGATTGGCTAAGGTGATTAAAGACTTTTGGCGATCAAATCTACACCTCTAATAATGCTTAAGTCTCTAGAAGTTAACTTTAAAACTTTGGCTACAACTCTCATTTACAACTTTGATGGCATCATATGGGAACACTTTTGTGAATTTGAAAGGTCTCCACCATAGAGACTTAGGTTTTCCTTAGAAATAACTTTAAACATGAGTTATAGAGAAAAATATTGACTTGGCTCAAACTTACGCTCAAAGATCTTTTTATCATGTCATCTATTTGTCTTTTCTTTGTAAATCATGGCAGTTTTATAAGCTTAAAGATGAAATTCATTCATCTCATTGAGCTACAATAATCGCCTTTCACCAGTGACATAAAGATCGAAATTCAAATTCTTGATGGCCCAATATGCTCTATATTCAAGCTTTACAAAAAACCAATCTATAGGGAGACATTTCGATGGGTGTTTTATAAGCAGTTTTGTACGTCCACAATGTATCATCCAATCTCTTGGAATAATATATTCTAGTCAGGTTAATCATTTTTTAACTATTCTCTTGATCTCTTGGTTTGACACTTCAGCTTGGTCGCTTGTTTAGGGGTGATAGGCTATGATAATTTTATGTTTAACCTTGTATTAGCAAAGAGGGCTTCAAAATATTTATTGCAAAAATGTGAACCCTTATCATTAATAATAGTTCTTAGTATGCCAAAATGGATGAAGATGCTCTTTTTTATGAAATTCATCACGACTTTTGAATCATTGGTTGGAGAAGCAGCTGCTTCCACCCACTTTGAAACATAATTTATAGCAACTAGAATGTAAAGATTATTTTTAGAGGAAATAAATGGTCTCATAAAATCAATACCACATACATAAAAAATCTCTACTTATAAGATGTTATTGAGTGGCATTTCAATTCTCTTTGAGATGTTGCCTACTCTTTAGCACTTGTCACATCTTAAAACAAATTGGTGAGCATTTTTAAAAAGAATTGGCCCATAAAAGCCTAATTTAGTTCTCCTTGAAAATTCCTTCCATAATCTTATGAGTGACAATGCTGCAAAATATTTTCTATTTCTTTCTTCGGTACACACTTTCTATTAATGTGATTAGCACATTGCTTAAACAAGAAAGGTTCATCCCAAAAAATAATACTTAACATCATGCAAAAACTTTCTCGTTTGTTGAGAATTTAAGTCAGGGGGAAAAACTCTGCTTGCACTATAATTGACATAGTCGGATACCATAGTAATTCTTGTTGATTTACTTGGAAGAGCTGCTCATCAAGATTGGATGGAATCATCAACTTTTGCTCTATTATCCAATCTTAAGAGATGATCTGCAACTTGATTTTTTGGTCCCTTTCTACCATGTATTTCTAAATCAAATTCTTGCAAAAGAAATATCCATTAGATCAATCTTGGTTTGCCATCTTTCTTTTCAATCAAATACTTAATAGCAAAATGGTCACTATAAAGAATAACTTAAGTGCCCATAAGATATGATCTAAATTTATCATAAGCAAATATTGCAGCAAGCAATTCAATTTTAGTTGTATAATTCACTTGAGCATCTGTCAAAGTTTTGTTTAAACAGTATATAGGATGGAAAACCTTTTCTTAGTCCTAACACTGCCCTAACTATAAAATCACTTGCATCACAAATGAGTTCAAAAGGAAAATTCCAATTCGGGTTAATAATAATAGAAGTAGAAACTATTCTCATTTTATGCATCATCAAAAGTAAATGATACCTCTTTTTCTAGGAATAGCAAAGTGGTTTGGAGATCTTCGAGAAGTCCTTAATAAATCCTTTATAAAATCCTGCATGAATAAGAAAACTTCAAATTCCTTTGATTAAAATTGATGATGAAAGTTTTCAATTGTCTCAATCTTTGTTTTTTCCACTTCTATGCCTCTCCTTAAAACTAAATGTCCAAAAGTAATGCCTTCTTGCACCATGAAATGGCATTTTTCCTAATTTGGGACTAGATTGGTTCCTTCACATCCTTTAGCACTAAACCTAGATTATGCAAACATTCATCAAAGTTTCCAAAAACTTTAACATCATCCATAAATACCTGTAGGGAATTTTCCACCATATAGAAAAATATAGCCATCATACATCTTTGAAAGGTCATTGAAGCAATACAAAGTTCAAATGGCATTCTCTAAAAAGTAAAAGTCCTATAGAGGCATGTGAAAATGGTCTTCTCTTGATCTTATAGTGCTATAGCAATCTAATTGTATCATGAATAACCATCAAGAAAGTAATAAAATTACTTAACAGCTAACATGTTGAGCATTTGATCAATAAAGGGCAAAAATAAGTGATCTTTCCCAGTAGCTTTGTTAAGCTTTCTATAATCGATGCAAACTCACCAACCAATAACTTTTCTTATTGGAATGAGCTCATTATTGTCATTAGAAACCATAATCATCCCTTTTTCTTTGTCACACATTGGACTCGACTCATCCAAGAACTATTAAAGATAGGATAGATGATATCTTGCATCCAACCACTTGATGATCTCTTTCTTACCCATATCTTTAATGATAGAATTAAGTTGGCATTTATGCTTTATGGTGGCCTTATGATTGTCTTCGAAGAGGATCTTCTGCATGTAAATTAAAGGACTAATCCCTGTGATATCGGTAATTAACCAACCCAATGCTCTTATATGTTTTCTAAGCACTGTAAGTAAATTATCTTCTTATTCATCATTAAGAGAAGATGAGATAATAACAAGCAAAGTAGAATTTTGGCCAAGAATAGCATACCTCAAATGTGGAGGGAGTTGTTTAAGCTCTAAAGAAAGTGGTTCCTTGATGAAGGGCTTAGCCGAGGCATCAGATAAAGGTCCTAAAATCTCGAATTTAGGATTAGATCTAGTTAAACATGGTGCATTAAGCAACTTCAAACACTCAATAAACTTTTTATCATCCCTTTTAGAAATAAATACTAGTGTTGCTTCTAAAGGAGCAATAGGATAACTCTCTATAAAAACTTTATTTGTTGCACCATCTACCATATTTACTACAAAATACTTATCAAATTTGTTAAGAAATTTTATAGCTTTAAAAGCATTAAATGTTACATCTTGGCCTTAAACTCTCATGGTAAGTACACCTTTTAGTACATCAATGAGAGCTCTACTAGTTGCTAGAAAAGGTCTTTCTAAGATGATGGGTATTTCACAATCTTCTTTGATATCAAGAACTGTGAAATCAGTTGGGAAGATAAAATTTTCAAGTTTCACCAAAATGTCTTCAACAATGCCCCTCAAATACGTGTAGGATTTGTCTGCCAATTGTAAAGTGGATATGATGGGTTTTGCCTCCCCCAAACCTAGCCTTCTATAAATAGAAAAAGGCATCAAATTTTTGCACCAAGATCACATAATGCTTTCCCAAAAAATTAAGTCCCAATGGTGCATGGAATGGTAAAACTTCTAGATCTTTGAATATGAGTGGGAGTTTCTTTTGCAATATAGCATTACACTTTTTAGTAAGTGCCGTAGTCTAGAATTCACCTAATTTCCTTTTTTTTTATAAGATATTTTTCATAAACTTGAAATAGATAGGCATTTGTTCCAAAGCTTCAACAAAAGGAATATTAATGTGGAGTTTTCTAAATACCTACAAGAACTTCTGAAATTGATTATCAAGTTTTTGCTTCTAAAAAAGTTATGGAAAAGATAGTACTAGGTAACCTTAAGGTTGCTATTGGATCTTATCAGCTTTTTTTTACCCACTTCTTTATCTTTGATGAGTTTGGCTTCTTTTCTTCATTCTCTATCTCTTAACCACTCCTGAGTATGATGGCCTTGCAATGCTTCTTTTCGTCTCTTCTCGAATTGGGCTTAGTGTTACTAGGAAACATTCCTAAAAGATGACTATTGATGGAGGAAGCAATTTGCCTAACTTGTTTCTTAAAATTCCTAAAGGATGCTGCTAAAGTCTGAATGATAGTGTCTTGGCTTTCATTTTTCACCCTGAGCTTCATAACATATCTTCTATTGATAGCTTTTTTTCTTGAATTGGAACTTAGGCTTGGTTAGAGACCCGAGCTTGCTGAGAAAATCTAGGAAGGAATGCTTGCTTATTTGTAGCTAAAGGTATTTGGTTGTTATTCCAAAAAAAGTTTGGATAATTATGCCAACTTAGATTACAGCTATTTCTGCTACCTGTTATAATTCCTGACATAGTGAACTGATTTAGCATAGTTAAGGTAATGATTATCGCAATGTACCCCAGGGTGGATCCTTGCGGATCTATGGGTGTATACAACTTAAAATATTTTTCGGACTGGGAAATATCTTTTTTATCGAGACTTTTCCTTTGCAACGTAATGAGAATAAGAAAGTATCGATTCTTGACTCGTGACACAGTGAGGGAGACCATATGTCGCTCATCTTATTAGTCTCACATGACCATTACAAAGTGGCCAACACTTAGAGTCGCCACCGATCATTTTGGGCTAGGCATGATCAGATGCCTATTAAAACCTATGCCTTGAGTTACAAAAGTCGAAACATCGATCCCATGGTTTGCATGGTACAAAGATTCACTATTTGAGTTTGGGAGTTGGTTATGCATGATAAGGCACAAACCTCTTTGCGATGCCTGAAATTGATACCTTACTAGTTATGTCTTATCTTAGATTAATTCTTTCGATCTTAACTTGTCACAATTTTGACATAACCCTTTTTTTAATGCATGAATTTTATAAAAATACAAATCTAGGTTTTGATGAAAAGATTTAATCTTATATACACCCCGGATAGATGGGGAAAATAGAAATTTTTAATAAAAATGACCTCTGGATTTTACTTTGTAAATTTAATATTCCATTTTGGGCATTGGAGAGATACTTACGTGGAACATCACCTTTAATTTTACTTGAAATGATTTAAAAATATCAATGCGAATAATCATCACAAAGAAATAATGTTAGTAAGGCAACAAAGGAAGTAACATAAAATGAACCATTGAATGTAATGATAAAAAGAAGGGATGGACTATTAGAATTTATCTCGTAATAAGCATCGATTATCTAGAAATAACCAAATCGATAATTTTTGAGATGGATCTGGGTTCCTTGATTAAACAAGGTTTTTTTAAAAATAAAAATAGGCTTGACTGTTGACAAGTTCATGGAAATCCGAAAAGAAGAAAAATTTAATTGTAGTTGAAAGACAGGGTTGGAGTATCCCCTTAGAAAGATGGGGTTGGAGTATCCCCAAGGATGACGAATAATTTTGACAAAGGAAGATTTTTAAATCTTAACAATTTTGAAAAAGTGGGGTTAGAGTATCCCCTTGGAAGGTTGAGGTTGGAGTATCCCTAAAAGTGACATGTCTGACACTCTTTAAAGAAGTCAGGTTGGAAAAACTATGTTGACAAAACTTCATGATTTAGAAAATCAGTGAGCATTTTGACGCTTTTAGATGAAAGAAATTATTGTGAATAAGGATGGTAAAGATGTAAAAAAAAATTATGCCTTGATGCAAGCCTATGGGAGGTCAAAGCATGTTCTCAAGGCTGATCAAAGTGATATGGTGACATTCAAATGTCTCGAGATGAAGCTCGGGAAAATAACTCAATTTTGACCATAACCGAAAATAAGTTATTCTAAATTGGTTTAAAGGTTTTAGAGGTGAACAAGATACCATTAGAAAGGTAACTCGACAACGGTCAATCTAAAAATATTCCCAATATCCAAAAAATCACTTTCCAGGGGAATAAATTTTCAAGTTTGGATTAATTATGCTGCTGGCAGAGCATACGAAGGACAAGATGTGTCAAAACTTGAAAAATCACCTCAGACTCATTTGGTATCGAAAAATTGCAAATGATACCATTTCCAAAAGGGAATTTCATTAATTTTTTAGGTAAAATATTTGAAGGATTTGGGAAAATCATTTAGTGGGTTTGAACAGCCTGATCACAATACATGTTGCTGATTCCAAGGGTTCTGGATCGTTTAGATTTGAAAAATCATATCTCTCTCATCTGAAATCACCCAGGGGTGAATAAGACATCGTTTTAAAGATAATTTGACACTTTGAGAGAAAAATATCAAAAAAATCATGAAAAATCATTTGGGGTTTTAAACTGATTTTTGAATTCACAACAGTTGTGCTGCCAGCAGGGGACAAAGCAAAGCAAGAGATATTTTTTATTTTTCTTTGTGTTTTCAGGTCCAAACTTGGGTCATTGACATTCAAACGTCCATGACTGAAAGGAAAGAGTGGCATGAGCATCAAAAACTTATTTGCACAGCCTCAAAGTAGTTTGGGATGATGAAACAACCCGTTAATCATACTACTCAAGGTTTTGACTCAAAAACAAGGCATAAACATTTCGAGAACAAGTGCAAAGCCATTTTCCTCGAAAAATTAGAAGTTTTGAGCTCGTTTAATCAGGATTCTAGATTTGGAAAATTTAATTTTCCCTAAGATTTTTTTGCTAACTTTAAGGAAAATACTAAGTTCATGTTAATCCTCATTGGTTGAGGTTAACATGCTTGGCTTAAGGAGGTTTTGAAAATCAATTTTTGACAGCCATTAAACATGCACTTAGATAAGGAGAAGACAATGAACGTACGAGGGGATGGCACATAACATGAATGGGGATGCTAACTTTACCAATGGTTCTAACAAAGAAAGTGTTTTGCACACATCTTATGAAGTGAAGCATGCAGAAAATGACAATGATTCATGACAAAATGAAAGTTAACACATAAACATGCTTGAAACAAGCTAGGCTAAGCATTTATGCATGGATTGAACATAACATGATGCATGGATATGGCATAAAATGCATGAACAAGAGCTATCAAAAATAATGAGGATGAAATAAGACAATTTGCACATTAAAAAGGGCATCAAGACATACAAAGCCTAAGCTACCATAACCAAAAGCCACAATAACACATGAGAATCCTAAGAGGGTGATGGAAGCATGAAAGGCTTACTAAATGATAAAGATGCTAAAAAACAAAAAATTAAAGTGATTAAGTAGGGAATTATATCAACAAAGCTTTAATTTTTGGTCAAGTGGTTCGAGCAACAGAGATGGCTTGAATTCCCCTATTTTCCTTGTTGTTAATTAGCAAGAAATAAGAGAAAAAGAAAGGTTTCAGTTTTGGTATGGGTGAGGATGATTTTTTAGAGTGTATAGTGGCTGGGAGTAAGTGTTTGGGGCTATTTTTGGATGCCGAATGAAGGGCTATGGGATTCAATTTTTTCAATATGTGAATGAGTTGAGAGAGCTGAAACAAGCTAGAAATTTTTTTTTTGTGCTGAGATATTAATGGCCTATTTATACCAGTACTTTGGAGCTAAATTAGAGGTGTTTTGGTCATTTCTCAAGGGACAAAGTTATGGCAACTGATGGCTATAAGGTGGCTGTAGGAAGCAATTTGCTACCAATATGATGGACATAAGGTGGTTAGTTTGATTGCTGAAATCAGATACCAGCAAGTAGGTGGCTGATGGTGATCTTTGTCAACAAACAAAGGAGGACTAGAGTGATCATATGACATTGACCCTTTATGATCTAACTTAGACTTTAAAAAAATATTTTGATTCATTCAAAAGTCTAAATTCGTAATTTGATATGGGTTTTGATCTTTTCTAATGCAAAAATGAGTTAAAATCAAGCTTTGGATCAATAGTAGACAAGTTAAAAATGCCTCAATCTTGCATGTATCCATACATTAAATAATGTATCGATACATTTGGTCCAAAAAACCTTAAATGTATCAATACAATGAACATTGTATCGATACAATGATCATTGTATTGATACATGTTTATGCGTATCGATGCATTTACTTTATAGAATGCAAGTTTTGGTTCTGGCATGGGCTAGTATCGATACACGAGTTCACATATCGATACACAAATTCATGTATCGATACATTTACATATTGTATCGATACCAATGGGAACATTTCAAATTTTTGGGTAGTTGGAGCATTTTATCGATACATGAGAACCATGTATCGATACATTTAGGTAAAATTATAAATTTTCCCTATCTTGTATCCCCGAACACCTAGAACTATGTCCTTTGATGCCACATCCTTACATTTCTTTAATATGATCTATAGGCATTCTTGACCCTCTCAAAAATACTTTTTCGTCGGGTGACAATCATCCTCCAGCTTGCTAAAAATTAGCTCAGACAAAATAAGGCGTCTACAATGATAGCTAGATTGTCCATCCCTACATAGTTCACAAACCACAAAAGAATTCTGAATTGATCCACACTCATAGCATCCAATTTCCTTGTGATGTCGCTAGTTGTGCATGAAGTGAAGTAATGGCATTAGTTTCATGGATAACTATAACTTTTCACAACAAACATCTTTTGGTGGACCATTAATCATTATTAAAAGCTGTCTCTCCAAGTAGCTCATAAGCTTCATGAAGTGATTCCTCATAAATGAACTACCTACTATAGCCTCAATAATGGTTATTATCTGACCCATCATTCCATTATAAAAAGTTTAAACTTAAAGCTATTTGGGAAAACCATGATGAGAGCATTTTCGAAGTAATTCCTTGAATCTTTCTCAAGCTTCGTAAAGTGACTCTGAATCATACTGCATAAAAGAAGTGATGTTAATCCTCAACTTTATTGTGTTGGCCAACAAAAAAATTTGGCAAGAAACTTTTGAGCCAAGTTATCATGTGTTAAGAGAGCTAGCTGGAAGTGAATTCAACCACTTTTTTGCCTTTTCTAAAGTAAAAAGGGAATAGTCTCAATTTGATAGCATTATTTGAAACCCCATTATATTTGAAAGTATTCCATATTTCTAAAAAGTTCACAATGTGAGTATTAGGATCTTCATTGGGTAAACCACCAAATTTTACTAATGTCTGAATATTTGAATGATGGCTAGCTTTATCTCAAAGTTATTAGCTTAAATGGCAATCTTTTAGATGCTAGAGCAAATGCATTGCATGAGAAGGCCTGCAAATTCCTATAGACATTTTGTATCTTCTTCTTCAACCATTTTATTATTTTGAGTGAAAGCTTGTAAATTCTCTCCTTAACATCAATGGAAAGTTCGTTCGAGTTCTAGATCAAAAGGGACAAGTTCCAAGTTTCTTGTTGTTTGCATACAACAACTAAAGGTACCTAAAAAATAAAAAAAAAAGTTTGAATTAAGATTAAAATTGCTTGGTATTAAAATTAGCAAAAATTAGTAAAACAAGTCCTCGACAACAGTGCCAAATACTTGTTCTTGGATTTTTAAGCAAGCGCACGTATCGCAACAAGTAATGTAATGATGAATAAAGTATTATTCCCATGAGGAATTTAACTAAAATTTGCTAAGCACTAAAATTAAAATAATGTAATGTTATCCAACCAATTAATTACAAGATTGTAAAAAAATTCAAATAAAATTAAAAATTTACTAAATTAACAAAGCAAATTAAATAGGTTTACTTAATCAATGATAAAAGCCTAGGATTACAATTTCCCTTAAGACTTCATTTGAATAAAGCCTTACTCTATTAACTTGACTAATAATTATGAGTTGTTAACTTAGAGTTCTAATTTATTTATAAGTATCTTCCAACATAAAAATATCTCTTTTAACCAATTTACTATATTCCTATGCAAACTGAATTAAAAAAAACTCATTAAGCTTAGACTCTAATTTGGTTACATATGCTCATATATTCCTATCTAACATGCAGATTAATTCATCCTAATAAATGAATATAAAATACATCTCATTCAATCTAGGTCTAAACTTAAAATTTCTTTTTCCAAGTTCAGTAAGGTTACCAAATTAATCTAATTGGTGGCCAATTACTTAGAAGCATTACAAACAAGATTAAACAACTCAAATACTATTAAATGAAGAAAAGAAAAGAAAATAATCTAAACTATATGTTGAGTTCCATTGTAACCCAACAAAAATAAATTTAGTACATATGTATTAAACAAAACACAAAACACTAGAGTTTTACCGTCATAAATATTATAATAAAGATAAAAAAAATAAAGGGAAAGAGAAAACTAAGAATTATCGAGTCTCAATCTTTAAATTCTTCAATCCTTGTCCTATTGCAGAAGCTTGATGGCTTCTCTCCTTTTAAAAAACATAACAGTTATAAAATATCTAGGGATGATTGAAAGCCTAATCGTACGAGTCCTATTTATAGGCAAAACCTTGAAATGAAGAGACATAGTCTGCAAGTAGCTTGAATATGTATTTTTGGAAACTGCCAAATGGGAACCACCTTGCTTGATTGAGTCCACTTTCCTTCTTATTAAGTTGTTACACTTTTGGAAACTCTTTTAGATTTTGACCCAAAAAAAAATGAAAAATATTTAAATAACTAAGTAATTAAAATATAAGTAAAGTAAATACTACTGAATTAAAAACTACTAAAAATAAATAAAATCTAAATAAAAATCTCTAAGACTGAGCTAAGTGATGCACATAGTGAGACTAAATAACTCTATTTTATAGAGTTATCATGCATCTATACTTTTGCTAGTATTTACTTCATGTCATGTGCATCTACACCATTAGATACATTGCTTTTGGCATTAATTCATGTGCATCTACACCACATATGACACTAGCTTTTTTATCATTTCAAGTCTATTTATCTCTTCATTAATGGTTGCATTTGCAGTAATCGTATAGTGGCATTCTTTGAACAATGTCTTCATTTCTTGGATCATTAAATTAACTATAATTACATCAACCATTGATCAATCACATGAATTTCCAAAGTCTTCAGTGGTGATATCCAAAGCTTTTAAAAGAATTTGTGTCAAAATAAGTCTTTAATGGTAGTATCTGAAGCATTTCAAAAGATTTTGTTTTAAAGACCTTGGTGGGGATATCCAAAGCATTTAAAAAAGTTTGTTTAAAAACAAGTCTTTTGTGATGAGATCTAAAGCATTTTAAAATAATTTTTTTTTTAAGACTTAAGTGGTGATATAAAAGCATTTAAAAAAGTTTCTTTAAAAACAAGTCTTCAATGGTGAGATCCAAAGCATTTTTAAAATAGTTTTCTAAGTCTTAAGTGGTGATATCTAGAGCATTTTAAAAGTTTCTAAAAAACAATCGATGGTGGGATCCAAAGCATTTTAAAAAAAAGTTTTTTAAAAACAAGTCTTTGGTGGTAAGATTCGAAGCATTTTAAAATAGTTTTCTAAGTCTTTGGTGGTGAAATCTGAAGCATTTCAAAAGTTTTTGTTTTAAAGACAAGTCTTCGATGGTGAGATCTAAAGCATTTAAAAAAGTATTCCAAGTTTTCCATGGTGAAATTCAAAGCATTCAAAAAGTTTTTGTTTCAAAACAAGTCTTCACCGGTGAAATATGAAGCATTTTAAAAAGTTTACAAAATTTTTGGTGGCATATCCAAGGCTTATGGTGATAGTAAAGTGAATAATTCTAAAAGACTCTAATTTCATATGCAGATTTATTAGTGGTGGTTATTGAAATTGTCTCCTTTTAGTAGGTCAAAACATATCCCCAATAAAGGAAAAAGGCAAAACCCTTTAGAAGATTCCCTAAAAAAAAAACCAAGTATAAGCCCACAAGAATGACAATCCATCAAAATTTGATAAGTTGGTGGATGCCTATCAAAGATGATTGTTCTAAAGATCATCAACCTTATCATAGTATGCCAATCAGGGGTAGTTTCTATCTTAACTATAAAATTCTATCCCTTTTTTTAGAAACTATGAATTTTGAAATAAATTTTGGTTTATAAATAGCATGCATTCTGCCATGGATCATGAATTTTGTTAATAATGATTTCTAGTATATAGGATAATAGGAACATTGTTTAAAATTTTTCTTTGGTATATGGTCACTATTAGGTTGAACTCTCTCAGAAAGGTCTTTCATTTCTATTTATATGATTCTCCTAGAAATTGAACCATAAACCTTTCACTACCATAGACATTTTGCACCTAAATGGTTTTTCTAGATTCCTTGAGGGTTGAACAAACAAGTTATGCTCCTAAAAAACCCAGATGTCAATACTTCAACATAGGTTAAAATAATGATGGTATTTTGAGATCTCTCAAAATCATTTTCATAACTTTTTCCCACAGCTCCCTTGACACTTCTTCAAATCCTTGATTTAGGAAAAATAAGAATAAAAATAAGCCAAAAACAACTTTTTGCTCTAGGATAAAACCTTTTCATTCCAATGCTCAATAAATAAGATGTGAAATTTGAGATTTTCCCATGCCAACTCGATTTCTTTTTGAAAAACTTAACCAGAACCAAAATTCATTGGTGGATATGAAGTCGATATTTTTAAGGGGCATCCATTAAGCCAAAATATTGATATTTCTTTTTAAAATGCTTGTTAATTCAAATGGTTTGTTTGAAATGAAAAATAACCATTTTTCTTTATCCTCTCACAAATATTGAAAAAAAATTCCTTTTGCAATCTTTTTTGAGTCAGATAATTTATTCTTCTTAAAAACCCTAATCAAGGATCACCCTCCATACAAGGGGACAAATAAAGCAAAGCTTCAAGATCATAAGGGAAATCCCATTCTAAAGTTACAAAAAGAACAAGTTGGTTGTCACAAGGCTAATTTCCAAAAAAGATCAAAGTTTAAATTTTAAGGGGTAAATCCCATTCTAAAGTTATAAGAAGAATAAACTGGTCGTCACAAGGCTAATTTTAAAAACTGATTAAAGTTCAAATTTCAATTAGTACATCTTGTTCTAATGTTACAAAAAGAACAAATCAGTTGTCACAATGCTAATTTTCAAAATCGATCAAAGTTTAAATTTCAAGTTGCATCAAAATAAAGAATGAAAAAAAGCAAGATAAAGCAAAAAATAGAGAAAAAGAAAAATATAGAAGTAAAAAAAAATAAAGAAATGAAGATATGTTCACCTTGAAAGACATACTAGATCGAATTCCTTCTGAAAAGAAATGATCATTGATTTAATTACCCTTAAACAATTGATTTGGGCCTATCTATTCTTTTATTTCTAAACTATGAACCATGGCCTACATTACGCTCATATAAAGTCCATTTCAATCAAACATAGCCATTTAAGCTATTGAGTCATTCCTAAGAGGCTCTTAAAAGATCCATCTTTTTGAATGATATTTAAGTCTTTAAGGATATGACAGGGCAATCAATTAGAAAAATAAAAATTAAAAAAATGAAAAATAAATAAAGTCCTAGGGTGATAACCTAAAAAGGACCGTCTAGAACAAATTTAAAGGTTTTAAAATTGCTCATAAACTGACAAAGGTAGCCCACCAATGGAAAAAAATGCTTCCATGTTAATTCAAAAATCACCCTAAACCTTTGGAAATTTCACGACATCAATAATGGTTGAACCAAATGCCCAAATATTGATTCCTTTTTATGATAACTTTGCAAAACCTTTGTGCCCTATGTTAAAAATTGATGCACACCAAAGGCCTTTTAAATTAACCCTTTAAGACCTGGAGTTTATTAACATTAGTTTAACACCTATCCTACTATTGTATTTGAAGACTAAAGGATGTTACAACTTGATTGTTTGCCTTTCAAGGATTTCCCATAGAAAAACTACCTAAACTTGGTCTTGATAAACCTCAACCTTATTATAACAATTTCTTCAAGATAAATTCTAACAGAGTCACCTCATTTGTGCCTTTAAATTCATCTCTCCATCTCATTTAAAGATTTCCTAAATGATGATCATCAATCATAAGAAAGCCTTAATAGATGAAAATGGCATATCCATCCTTGATATTGGAAAATTCATAGTTAAAATTATTCTGAAAGTTTCATATTTTTGATCTAATAGATTCCTTCCGAGGTTAGAATAAGAAGGTAATATTCCATAAATCTTGGAGCTTAGATGAATTGTGATAGTTCTTATAACTTTACTATAAGCATTTGAATATGCTTCAAACTATTAAATGTTGACTCTTATTCAACTATATAAGTTGTATTTTTGAATTGATAAACATTAATTTGATATTTGGTGACTTTTCAAGAAAAATCAAACAATTCTTAGACTCCTGAAGTCAAGATTGGAAGAAAGATTTCATAGAGAAAACATGAAATCACCTTTCAAAGATTTAAACTTTCAATAGCAAGCCATCAAAAAGAAAAGAAATTAAAAACAATGAGGCTCAGATTGATGAGGCCTCACCAACATATAAGAAGATTAACCCTCGTGATATTTAAAATAGCTAGAGCAAATATCCTTTCCATCCGATTATATCAAATAAACTCCATCCAATTAAGCAAAAAGATTGGTGGAGTTTTTATTTGTCAGCCTCACTTGGTTAAGGACTAATAGGGCAAGATGGCTTTTTCATTCGATCATGTGACATGTAGGTGAAGTAAGCCTTAAATGAACTTTGTCTAATTAAGCAAAAGGATAGATGGGTTTCTATTTGTTAGCTTCACTCGACTAGAAACCTGTGGAGTCAACTGTCTTCTTCATCTGATCATGTGAAATGTAAGAGAGTATGACTTAGGTCAACTTCACCCTATTAAGTAAAAGATCAGTGAAGGTTTTTATTTATCAGCTTCACTTAGGCAAAATGGCTTTTTCATTCAACCATGTGAATTATAGGTCAAGTAGGCCTTAAGTCAACTTCGTCTGTTTAAACAGAAGGATCGACAGAGTTTTTATTTGTTAACTGGAGTTGGTTAGGAATTAATAGTGAGTTATTTTCATTCAATCACATGAAATAAAAGAGAAGTATGATTTAGGTCAACAGCGTCAGATTAAGTAGAAGATCGATGGAGTTTTTATTTGTCAACTTTACTTGGTTAGGAATTAGTAGGGTAAAATAGCCTTTCCATTCAATCATGTGAAATGTAGCTGAGTAGGCCTTAAGCCAACTTAATTAGATTAAGCAGAAAATCGATAAAGTTTTTATTTATCAACTTTACTTGGCTAGGAATGGGCGAAGTAAGATAGCCTCTTCATTCGATCATGTGAAATGTAGGTAAAAAAGGCTTTAAGTTAATTTCGTTCAATTAAGAAGAAGGATCGACAGAGTTTTCCTAGGTTTCTTTTCATTTGACAAAAAACCAATGAAGTTGGCACCAAAATATTAAAAAGCCCAAGAGTAACTGATGGTTCTATTTGGGTGAAATTGGCACCAAAATATTCAAAGTCCAAAAGTAGATAATGGCCTCAACTAGTCAAAATTAGCTCTGAAATGAAAAGCACAAGAGTAATTAATGTTTCTGCCTCTATTAAAATTGGCACCAAAATACTAAAAGCCCAAGACTAGCTGATGGTTTTGCCTTTTTAAACTTGGCACCAAATGTTAAAAGTACCAGAGTAGCTGATGGTTTTGCCAAAATTGGCACTAAAATGAAAAGCCTAAGAATAGCTGATGGTTTCATATCAATGAAATTGGCACCAAATTTTAAAAGCCCAAGAGTAGCTGGTGGCGTTAACTAGTTGAAATTGGCATTAAAAAGAAAAAATCCAATACAATTGGTTGAGCAAATATATATATATACATGTTGGAGAGCTTATCACAGCCTAAACAAAATCATATCTATTCAGTCTTTGCCCTATTCTTGATCCTCAGCAATGACCAAAAAAGGACAGCTGTAGACACCTAATTTTGTCCGAGCCCTTTCCCTAATAATCCTAAAATGTCCAAGACCGATAATTAGGTAATCATCCTAGCATGGGTTGATTTCTCCAATTGAATTGGATGCTTTCGAGACCTATTTGAGCATATCTAAATGACCACTTGTGCACGCGGTAGAAAAATCACCATTTCGAGGGTCGTAGAGAAAAAATCTAAAAAAATGAATATCAAGCTAAATAATTAGATTTAAATTTATTCTTTTAAAATTTTTAAATTCATTTTTATATACGATGTTACGTTCAAATTTCCTATTTTAAAGGATTTTTTGGAAACTTTGAGAGTTGGCCATCAAATATTTCAACCAATACTTGTGTAGTATTTATGCCAATACTCACCTTGAAAAATCTAAAATATTTAGGGAAAATCATATTGGCATTCTATACCATGAGGTGTCAAATTGTCGGATTTATTTAGTAAATTTGAATTTTTCACAATACAATGAGTGTCATGCTCATAAATTTTTTTCTAAAAAAATTTTGTTTTGAAATTCAAGTTTTCATCTTTATTATCATTATAAATTAATATTTTGAGTAATGGGTTGAATTTGATTCATTTTATAAATTTGAACATATGTTTGGAATTTTCTTGGTACTAAAATATAAACTTTTTTCTTATCTGTAAAATTTTTCAGAGTCTAGAGCTCAAAATATTTCCACATATTTTATTCAAATAACTTGAATATGGCTTTTTGAAATTCCAATTCATTTTTATTATATATCAATTTTTTTCTGAAAGAATTTTTGCTCGTAAAATTTTACAAGTTTAAAATTTTTAATTATCTTTTTCTTGCACATAAAATTTCTTAAAATTTTCTTTTTGAATTTTTATATGGAAACCTTATAATTTTATTTTTTAATGGGACAAAATATACTTTTCCATTTCATGGGCTTTAAAACCCATTAATTTTTCTAATAAGCCCAATAAACCCATTAATTTTCCAACAAGCCCAATGAGCTTGCCAAGCCTATTTTTTTATTTCTACCAAGCCTATTTCATTCTCTACAAGCCCAATTTTATTTATACCAAAAAGCCCATTAACTTTCTATAAAGGCCCAATTAAGCCCATTTTGATTTTACAACAAAACCAATAATTTTTTCTCTCTCCAAACTTTTTATTAATTCTTTTAGTTTCAAAATTTTTATATGGAAGTTTAATTGAGCCTTTTACATTATTAAATCTGTAATTAAATTTTTTAATTTATAACATTTAATTTCTTATAATTTAGTCCTTCTACTTCAATTTTTTCTTTTTTTTCACAAAATTTGTGATTATAATTTTTTTTATTCATACACTTTCATAAATTTGTGTATATTTATTTTAATTTCAAAATTTGATAATCCAAATATACAAGAATTAATTTAATTAGGATTGAATTTTATCATTAGCATTAATATTATCTTAATAATGATAAAGCCTAATATTAGGCTTCATGACTCACCATGGTGAGTCATACATAAAGACAGACCTCTTTAATTAAACTTTATCAAAAAAAGTTAAAAAAAATTGTAAACAAACTAATAAAAATTAAAAAATAAAATAAAGAAAATTAATGAAAAATTCGAGAAGCATTCGGCCAAAAGGGTTTTTCAGCCCTTTGGCTGAATCCTTCCCCTATAAATAGGGGGAAAATGATTAACTTGGGCTTCAATGCTTCCATCAGTAAAAATCACTAGAGAAACACCAAAATTTTCTAAGTTTTAAAGCCTTTTAAGGTAATTTCTCTTGTAAAATCGTTACTTTTGTTCATTTTATTCAGTTTTTTTCTTTTACCAAACCAAAATCATGCTTGTGTTCATGGACTTTCATCCATGTTGAAAGGCCAAGTATGAAGGACATGATCAAAGTTTAGTGATTTAAATGTGTAATTTAATTTTTATTAGCAATAGTTTGATTTTCATCATAAAAGTGCATGTTTTTTGTAGAAATTAATGTTGTGATGTTGTGTATATAATTTTGTGCAATTTTTCTTGGTATTTCATTTTGATTTATGATTAAATATGTTGACGTATTCATTATTTTTTGTGATTTCATGCATATTTAAGCTTGATAAAATTTAGGACATTTATTTTTATTGATATTTATGAAATTACGTGAAGAAAAAAATTATTTTTGGACATTATTGGTGTTAGCAAATTTGGTAATATGCTTGGAATAAATTTTCATGCTTGATTTCATGTTATTTTGGACTATTTTATTATATTTTAAATTTGTAGGGGTTTAAAAATATTTTTCCCAAAATTTTTAAGGCATTAAATAGCTGTTTCAAAGCCTTGGCCAAACCTAACAAGATGATTTTGTGATTTTTTTATTTTTTTGGGTATTTAGTAATTACAGAGAACTTAAGGACTAAACTGAAAAATTTTTTCCAAGGCTATCGATGCTTGGCCGAATACTTCTTATCACTTTTAGTATGATTTCATGATTTTTGTGATGTGTTTGATAATTAATTTTCACTTTAAATTATGTAAGGAATAAATTGTAAAAATTAAATTTTTTTTTTTAGCATCTAGCCATGCTTGGTTGAATACTTCATACACCTTTATGAGTGTTCATCTCACATTTATAACATGTTTAAATGTATTTTATACGTTTTTAACACTTTAGGTTCCTTTTTGTAATTTTAAAAATTTTAGAGACTTATTTGCAAAAGTTGAAAAAAAAGTTCCAAGGCCAATGGTACTTGGCAGAATACTTCATGTGGCTTTTGGTATGTTTTTCATGTTGATTTTGCTATGTTTGATGTTTGATTTTGTATTTTATTTCATGTAAGGACTAAATTACAAAGTTAGAAAAGTTTAGAGCCCATTAAGAAAACTTTGCATTTTAGGGTTAAAAAAGTCATTTCTCATATCAAATTACCCATTTAGGACATTTTGGTCATTTAGTAATATTTCTAGCATTTTTAGCCATTTTAGGGCTAATATGCCATTTTGAAAAAAATAGGGACTTATTAGCAATTTTTGAATTTTTAGGTCACTTTATTGTAAAAGTTACCCATTTAGGGTAAAATTATCATTTAATATTATTATCGAGTCTTTTAGGGCTATCAAGATACTTTAAGGGTATTTTAATAATTTACCCTAGAACCGAATCTTTTATGATCACTAGGATACTTCTATGTCATAGGTGTATAATAGGGATAGGTTTATCTTTCTATGAAGTTATCGAGTCCTTTAGGTCACCAGGATACTTTAACGTCGAAGGTAGACCTTAGGGATATTTTAGTACTATATATTAGAACCAAGTCCTATGTGATCATCGAGATGCTTCATGTCAAAGGTCCATAGTAAGAATAAGTTCATTTTTTATGATATCATCGAGTCCTTTAGGTTACTAGGATACTTTCACATTAAAGGTATACCTTATGGACATTTAAGTAAATTACCTTTAGAACCGAGTCTTTTAAGGTCATCAGGATACTTTTACATCAAAGGTGTAATTTAGGAGACATCTCCAACCAAGTTTGAGTCTTAAGATAAGTTCTCTTTATTATTTTTAATAAAATCAAAATTTTAAAAAGTAAGGCAATCTTTCTGATGTTAAAATGGTGAGTGGAATGTCTCCCATATAAGGATTATTTAAATAACAAGATATGTTTTTAAAAAAATGAGAAAATCAAGATTTTTTGAATTTCATAAAAATAAAACATTTTGTATTCCTCTAGCCCTCCAATAAGATGTGAAAGGTATTTTGATTTTTACAACCTTTTGTATTCCTTTGGCTCTCTAGTGGGGTACAAAAGATAATGATGAAACATTTCACGTTCATCTAGTCCTTTAATAGGGCATAGAAGATATTTTGATTTTTAAAAATATTAATAATATGATTTTTTTTCACGCAGAATAATAAATGTTTTTCATAAAGTATTATTTTGATATATAAGAATTATAATTAAATACTAGACACTAAAATTGGATGAAATCATATTTAACATCTGATTAGTAAAGTACAGCTTACTGGGCATCGTGAGAGGGATTAGTCCTTACTTGTGTTTGTAATTAGCTCTTGGATCCTTTCATATAACCTTTGGTATTATTATAGACCTTGCAGGTTTGTTTTTAAAAGTTTCATAACCCTCAAAATACGAACTCTTTTAGGTGACCAATCCTACCTGGCCAAAATAGATCAGTAGAGACTTTAAGATAAATGTTCATTTTGTAATAATTATTTAGGGTTAAGTCAAGTGAGTGATTCATCTCACCCACTCGGCCCTTAGACATAAAAAATAAGAAAGAATATAATGATATGGCCCTTAAGATTAAAAAATAATGATATATAGATATATATATATATAGATATAAGAACGAGGGGTACACCCCCCATTTATGTTCGGCTAGTTAGGATTCATATCCCGACCATGTTATAATAGTTAGAAAATCAAAGAGTGATCATAATCAAAAGGTTATTATTTTGTTTTAATTAAGATAGAATAACCTTTTAAGAAAGACCAAGGAATCACAAACAAACGAAATAAGAAGAAAGTAAAAAGAAAATGATGCAGATAAGTTTTCCTTTTGCCAAATGGTTCTCTTTTTCATTTTGCTCATCAAAATATCTCTCTTACATATTACTAGGAGTACTACTCATTAGCTTGTTTGGTCAAAATATAACTCCATATTATGATTAAATGCATGACTTGTTAACTTAAGTGCACATGTTTAGGAGATTGGTTTAAAGAGACTTTGCCATTTGTCATATTACATATTTGCTTAAGTTAAAGATCTTAATGGTACCTAAAATAATGCTGTTAAAAGTTCAAGTTACATCACCATTTATATTTTGTGATAAAATTTTAGATATCATGGCATTTGTGACATTGGCAGTGTCGCTAAAGGTCGATGGTGGCAATATCTTTTTTTTGTCATGCATTATTGATAATAGGGTGATGATAATTATAACGTTACCTTATAATAAAATGTCGCAACATGCTAGGAATGCAAATCCTGAGCATATCAAACTCAAAATTTATCAAAGGTTGCTAGCCATCACAAAATGGCCATGCAAAAGAGTTACCATCACTCTTTTTTGGCTAGGTGTGATTGGTCACCTATTTGAATCGTTCTTTTAGAAGGGTTTCAAATCCTTTTAAAGATGAATTCCAATGTCTATTTTTAAAATCAGAGAAAAGTTAGGGTTTGAGAGTAGATTATGCATGGGGAAGGATTAGCCCCCCATGATACTTTTATAATTTGGTGCATATTAATCACATGTCATACTAAATCTCAACTAAAGGTGATTTTAATTTTAGGTTTTTTAAAAGCAATTCTCATTCTCTTAAAATGAATTGCATTTTGATAATGAAAAAAAAATTATACCCACAACAAGCTCAAAAAAGTACGATAATTTTATTTTTATTTTACTATATATTGAAAGCCCGAATTCAATTATTATAAGGAAGGTACTCCGTTATTAATGCTAATCGATGTAGTCCTTCCAAGTAGCCCTATAGAGGTCTATCCTTTAGTTCAACTCAAGAATATTGCTGCATTTATTACTCAAAACCTAAAATTAATTTTTCGATTAATGCTCCTATACTTGTCTAAAATGAATACATAAATGTGGATTTAATAAGCAAGATAGAAGGCAAATAGAGAAGCTACATGAAAATACAAACAAGGTTCAGGAATTTTATAAAGAAAATGTTTTTATTTTATATTTGACAATAATCATGTAAACGTTTTGCTTTGGAAATTTTCCTTATCTCTCAAAAACCTGATGAAGTCTAGAGAATCCTTTCTTCATTAGTCTATGTAACTCTCATGAGATTAGAATATTGAGCTTATTATGGATATGTGACAACCTTGGGAAGCATGCTTGAAATTGTCTCATAAAAATCTCATCACTTTTATAACAAAGATGGAACCTCGATTGAATATGTGTTTCCATTCCAGATATTTTAAAGGAAACTTATATTGGATAGAAAAAGTATAAGCATAAAGTTTTTGCTTAAACCAGGAAAATATCCTAATACCGTAGGAAACAGTACTTGGATGCCTTACCCCAACTTTTATTTTTCTTGAAAATAGCCTTAAAAAGGGTTTAACAAGGTAACTAAGGGCTAGAAAAAATTATTTTTGATTTTGAGCATAAAAGTGTCATTTTGAAAGGCTAAAGTTTTAATTTTAGTAAATTAGGTTAGGGGTTTCGGTTTAAGGTTTAGCATTTAAAAAAAATTGATTTTTTTAAAATAATCTCAAAAAAGTACTAGCATGGTGATTCAAAGGTTGAAAAAATGACTTCTGGTTTTAGGCATAAAGGTGTCATTTTGAAAGGTTAAAAAATTGGATTAGGATTTAGGCCAAGGGGCTTCAGACACCAAAATGAGTTTGATTGTGATTAAAAAGAGATTAATAGGTGCTGCCAAGATGAAAACAAGTGCAAAAAATCAGATCTTGGTTTTAGACACAAACACCAACTTTTTTACCTTAAAAAGTTAATGTTTTCACTAGACCAAACATTGTCTCAATTAATCTTGGTTTTAGACTCAAACACTAAACTTTTTTTACCTCAAAGAGTTAATGTTTTCACTAAACCAAATATTGCCTCGATTATGTCTAAGTTCGATCTTGAAGCTAAAAGTTAGTATTTAACTAGGCCTCTAACACTTACTAAGTGAAAAGATGTCACTTGAGCTTGAAGGTTAATTATAAATCAAACTCTATTAAACTGAGCTGGTTGAATTCAATTAGGATTCTATGAGGTTAAGTGCGAATCAAACATTTTCCCTAATAAACCAACAATGTATTTACACATAACCTTGGTGTAGCTTTATCCATAACACTATAAGATAGAATTGTGGTTGAAACAAGAAGCTTGAGGCAAAAAGTGTTTCCCTATCCCTTACGGAACCAAAAAAGGTCACTAGTTGGGCTAGGTTTGCCAAGCTTCCAAAGGTAAGAACGTAGCAAACCATGACATTTAATTAAGAAAGAGTTTCTCTAGTGAATGTAGTTTAAAATTGTTTAAAAATTTATCTCATCCTATCCAAGTGTGGCTGACTATGGGAAGTAGTTTAATGAAAGATTGAACTCTATCTTTTAATTCTTAGCATGGTTTGGCCAAATTAGTTTTGGTTAATGGAAAATTTTTATTTTTCCAACAGTGAATAAAAGGAGATTGATTTTGATTGTTCTTGATAAAGAACTATTTTTCCTTTGAGAGAAAATCCAAGATGAATGAGGCTAAATACCATTGCTAATGTATTGCCATATCTCCTCCATTCTCTTCTTTGATTTCCTTGTTGGCACACCCAAGAATTATTCTTAGTAGTTTCTACCAAATGGAAAATCCGAGGAAGAATAAACTTTCAATTTAGACCATGAGATCTAGATGCTAGCATAGGTGAATCAGTAAGCCTTGGGAAGGCTCTAGTAGTCATTCATGCGAATCTCTACACACTTAAATTGCTTAAAGCCTCAAAGAAAAGCTCAAAATGACCATGCCATTATAAACATTCCTGCAAGGAATGGTAAACTTAAAGTAAACAAGTTATTTAGTATATGATCACTATCAGAGGTGTGATTTTAATTGCTAATCCAACCACATTAAGTCTTAACCTAAAGATTCTATAGAAAACTAGGTATTTCTTTATTTTATTTTCAGTATGAGTGTTTTTATTTATTTATTTTATGCATGTTTCTTGTGAGCATGAACCAAAATTTTCTAACATTTTTTTTTTGTTTTATATACTATACATAGTTTGTTTTTTACATGGGCCACATGAACAAAATAGAGTAATCAACCATTTGAATATAACAGACCAATCAATAAGCCAATATTTACTAAAACAAAATAGAGCAGTAAACAATCTATTCGTTCAAATTCAAAAAGAAAAAATAAGGGAACTCAACCATGCACAACAATAATCATGTTTTGCTAGAGAAAACACAACAAACAATAGTCTTTATTTCCACCACTAGAACTATAAAAGAGTAGCATAATAAACACAATAGAACTTTAATTAAAACATAAGAAAAAGTGACAATACATGCTAAAGATGAAATTTACACTAAAATTTTTAGTGGTTATACCTACATGAGGTTGTTCAGATGCTTGAATTGAGTTAGTTGCTTTGACTTGTTAAGGTGTTTTAACTTGGTTTGGAGCTAATTAGACTTGTTGAGGTGTTTCAGTAGGATTAGGAGCTAATTAGACTTCATTAGACCTTGCAATGATTAAATCAATAAGGGGTGAATTGATTTAATAAAAACTTTTGCAAATTAAAATTTTAAAGATGAAATTTGAGAAATTCAAACAAAGAATTTGAAATTACAAGATAGTGAGAAAATAAAACAAAGAAGAGAGAAGGGATAGAGAATCAAAAAATGATTTATAGAGGTTCAGCCTTTCGCCTACATCATTTCCCTTAGCCACTCTTGCCTAGGTGTTCCTAATCAACTATCTTAAATTGATACCTTTTAAGGATAAAATATAACCTTTACAACTCTAGTTTTTCAAAGTTTAGATAGTAACCTTTTATCTTTTCTAGGCTAAGCTACAACCTTTCTACTTTTCAAGGCTTAAGTAGTAACTTTTCCCCTTTTTGCAAAGGTTTTGGCATAAACAATAAAGACCTCTAAAAGGTTGGGTGTTTACAAAGTTTAAAGATAATGAAGAAGGATTCTATAAAGATAGAAATATAATACACACAAGAATAAAGGGAAAATTAGGCTTAAAGAACTATAATCAATATGAAAAACTTGTGGGAGATGAAGGATATAGTTTTAAGCTTTTTCTTTTTTTATGTCTCTTGCATTTAGAGATATTTATGATCATTAAGAAATAATTGGGTTAGAGAAAAGGCCTTAAAAGTATGACTCTTACGAGCTAAAGTATTGATTCTTTATTCACGAAGTATTGATACTCTTATACTTTCTTAACCTTCAAAAAACCACTGGCTATTATAAAGATCTAGTATTAATACACTATAAAAGAATATCAGTAATTGTTTGAAAAACCTCATAAAAATTATTTTTTCTTTGCTTTCAAAAGGTGCTAATATGTCTAAAAATGTTTTTATGCATGAGTATGCATTTATGAACATGCATGTTTTTAGAAAACTGAGTTAAAAATATTTAATTTTTTAAAAGTATTTGCAAAATAATTTAAAGAAAAAATTAAGTTAAAAATATTTATACACAAGTTAAGTAAACTTAAGTTTTTGTTATATCAAAATTAAATCAATTCAAAGCTAATATAACTAGCAGACTTTTTTAGGCATTTGAATAAAGTTACAAACTGATAAAGTTCTCTCTTTCAAAGTCCTTTTTTTAATTACTCTACCTAGTGCCATCCTCAAATACAAAAAATTGTCAAATGATCATACGAATTTACTTTAATGAACAAAAAAAACCTAACTAAACATAAGAATTAAAATATTAATTACCTTTATTGGTCGCAAGAATAACACTAAAAGATCAAAGATCACTAACAAAGAAAATAAACAAACAGTAACAAAAAAATTAAATGAGTAACATATAAACTTTTATTAAACTATCAAAAGTATTCCAAATAGCAGACCAAACAAATTTATAGTCACATAATTTCATAACTTCATACCCATATCAAATTTTTTTCACCAATATTAGGAAATGCTTCAATTATGATGGAAATTTTTTTCATCATTGTTTTTTATATGGCTTAAAAGTGATGTAGTAATGCCAAAATTGATCTTTAAACAAAATTTATTCCCCTTGTCAAAAATTGATAATGGACTTGTGATGACAAAGTGACAGCATTAATATTTAGTCATAGAGATTTGGTTGCAAATAAAATAAATTTTTGGCCAACACTTTATAAGATGTTTATGGACAAAGTTGTAATTGATCTAATAAATTTGATTATTTTGGAAAAACTTTTCTAAAAAAAAAAATTGTTATAGCTTTTATGATGAAATCACTAAGTTGTGAGAGTATATTTGTGACAATAATTTCATCACACAGATTGAAAATATATATATTGACAGAAATTAGCGATAGCTTTGTGACGAATTCAATTAACTTAATTTATTTTTTATAAAAATTATTTTTTTAAATGAAAATTGCTATAATGACAGCTTAAGTAACGACATTTTCGTTGCTGATTTTGTAACAAAGTGTATGTGATGAAAATACCCATCATAGAAGTAAAAAAACATTAATGCATCTCTCTTTCCACCAAGTCCCAACACTATAACCCTACCCTTTTTTTGTTTTTTTTTCTCTCTCAAGCAGCATATCCCCCTTGCATCTTCACCTTCAACAACCCCAACCTATCAGTACACAAACCAAAATACACATTTCATGTTTTAAGTGCAAATGAAGGGTGAGTACAATTGAACTGTTGCCATGTCTCACCATCAACTAGGTGCTTAAATTTCACATATGTGCTACGTCTATGTGTATGCCATGTCATATGTTCAAAAGTTTGATGGACATATAAAGTTTTTGAAGCCTAGGCAATATATAAGAATTTTTAAGGTAAGTTGTTTTTTTGACTACTGCTTAATGTAAGTTTATACCCAAGATGGTCATATACCCAAAACTCACTATTAACTTAGTTTCAGCATAAAATAACAAGCAACTATTCTAGCATAAATTTATTTAATTATAAACAAGTACAAGTGTTGTAACCCATTTATTTTCCTTAATAAAATTTATCAGTCAATTTCTCATCTTTTGGTAACAAATTTTAACTATAGAGATGATGCTATCATAACAAATCTTGCTCATATTAAACTTTGACCTCACATTTAGAGAGATGAGATATAACAGAAAGTTTTGTGTGCTTTTTATAATCCTGACACAAAAATCAGCAATGTCATTAACAGAGAAAAATTTGGTCACATTATGATTTGACAATTCATCATACACTTAAGACTTTCCCGCAATCCAATCAACCTTAGAATAAGTAACATCCATAGCCAACCTCCTATATGGATTCAAAACATCATCTACTCTACTTAAAGATTCAGCTTCAACCAAATTACTAATAAAAGACTTTCCATATGCTGTCCACACCATATAACCATTTGTAAAACCTTTTGACAATTTTGAATAATCATGTAATATCAAGCTTGAAATTTAGTATGATCACATTCACTACATGGACACTTAATCTTATTTTAACTAACACTACAAATTCTTTAACTTCTTTTATCAACTTATTAAGAAATTACTGTTTTTTATCAACCCAAGCATACATCCAAGAATGATCACTTAACATATTGCAATTCTAAAATTGTTTAAATTCGCATGTCTAGTAATGTCCATATAACGATAAAATAAATATACATTTTACTTTAATTAGTAATCGAAGAATAAGTTCAAACAAGTAGCATTTAAATATATACATATCAACTAGCTTTCTCATTCTTAGTTTAATGCATGAATATTTCAGTAATCAACACATCACGCATATGGACAATTAACCCCATAATTTAGTAATCAACGCAAAAGGAATCAACATAATACAATAAGCATTCTTATCCTCATTTTAATCTATGCTCTTTGCCACATTAAGGAATCAACACAGCATAACTAGCATTTTATCAGGAACTTTCCTACAAAAGTAGAAAGAACAAACACAAATCTAGCAATTTGTCATTCTTTAAAGTATAAAATTGAGCGTTTATTTCCATCCCTTCCTAATGGAGTGTCTAAGATTTACTATATTGCTTAATTCTATGCCATAACTATAATTAGAAAATAAATTAAAAAAATATTAGCTTTATTCATAGATTGAGATTGAACTCCAAACTAATTTTTAATTATTTCTTCTCTCATATATGTTGCTTTCTAACTCAAAATATTGTCTTTACGTTGTAACATCACCAAAAAAATATAAAATGTACTTTAACATGACAAATACAATGTTACCAAAAATGCAAAGCAGATTATTTTTGAAGTAGTAATTTATTGGACTATGCCTTAGAGCCAATCAAATTGGACAAGAGATATACAGTCAAAATGCAAATTAATCATTGTACTTTAGTAATACAAGGTTTTCCTCCATTTTCATATGACAATAATATTTACTAAACACTAATTGGATAAGGCTAGAAGACATATATGGCCTTCCAAAGGATTGTAAGCTTGTTAAAATTATGATATCTTACAAACATCAAAGCCATTTCCAGTTGTGGTTCCTAATCAATGTATTACTAAGACAAGGCTTTACAATGCCCAAAGATTAGTATGAGTTAAGCCATCTTGCTTAGGAATGCATGCAACCAGACCTCATAAGGTTAAAATACTATGATATTTACGGATAGTACATTGGTGCTTTTTTAAAAAAATAAGTTCACCAAACACAACCCTCTATGAGAACTCCATTTGGTATTGTTAATCAATTGTCTATGAAAATATTCTCACATGCTAGTCATGTCAATAGCTTTCTAACTTGTTATACTATGTCATCTTGCATGAAAGTGTCATATTTTGATTTCATCACAAACGAATCCTAAGAAGGGATGTATATAATAGGGTGATTTTGGTTATGGCATGAACCATACGAATGTGGATGAGTGATTCAAAAAGCACTTCAAGTAACATCGGAGATATATCTCATCTGTTATTAGCTATGGTTAACTAACAGTCTTTGGCCAAAAACAACAAATTTAAAAGAAACTATTTCTCGAAATTTTTATCGTTAACCATGAGCTGCAAGAACAAACATTGATTGTTAGCACTAGTAGACATTGTTCTATGTTCATGTTTATTTTGGGATTTTTGGTGAAAATAATAAATTACATTGATTGTTGTGGATTCAAATAATGCACAAATTCAAATATTATAATTACTATCCCCAGCGAATTCGAATGTGGATATAAACTCTAAAATATCCATTATCCATATCATATTACTTATATGAATAAAGGATTTGGATATCCAAATCTGATTTTCGAATTCACTTGACTTCTACAAACAATGGATTTGGATATCCAAATCTAGATCCATTACCATTTATTTGTAAAATGTAGAAAACTATGCTTATAAAATGTTTCAAACCTTGATTTACAAAGTTAACAATTAATGACTTTACTAAGTGTCTATTTGGCCTCACTTTTGTTTTTCAACTTATCTACTTCTTGTAAGTAAAATGGAGCCAAAAATGTTTTGTCAAAAGTATTAGAGCTTATAGATAACTTATTTTAAGAAAGAAAATAAAAAATAAGATAACAGAAGAGAAAGTTAAAAGAGGAGCTCTTTCTTATCTTATTTTATATCAAGTCAATTTTTACGAAGAATTTATATTTTTTTCACAATTATCCTCATTCATTATCCAAAAACACGCTCTTTGTCTCTTAAACCTCTCCCAAAAAAAGCTTTATGACCTTAGAGAGAAAGCAAGACCCTCCATGACAATAATTCTATCGACATAATATGTAACTTTTTAAGAGGTAAATTATCAAATAACTTTTACTTTATTTTTTAAGTTCTTATTTTCATAAAAGCTTTATTTTAACTTATAAGTTAAAAAAAATCTAAATAGGCTTTAAATGTACTAATCTTAAAATTTGGCATAATATGTAACTAAAATCAAATTCTATCAATTATAATAAATATAATAATTATTTTAAAAAATATTTTTCAAAAATAAAATATAATAATAAATTAATTATGATAAATACATTTAAATTAATTTTTTATTTAATTTTATTTTCATAAAATTAACTTTCTATATTTAAATATTTAATAAATTTTAATATCTAATAAATAATATTATGTAATTTGAATTTAAATAGTAATAGTCGAATCTAATGCAAAAAATAAATGGATTTTTTTACCAATCATATGAATTCAAATTCAAGAATTACAAAAGCAAATATCTTCTTTTTTTTTTTTTTTTTTGTAGTATCTGATCCGCCACTAATGAAGACAAATTAATATCGCATCAAAGCCAGCTGGTTAGGACAGTGATTCCATTTCTATCCCATCAAAGGCTTTGTGGAACTGGGCCGAGGTAGGCCATCTCGTCATTTCAAGGATGGCGTATAAGTCTTAAAATTGAAAAAGCCGTCGAAGCTCTCGATGTAAAACGAGTTTTTCAGGCTGTCAATTTCTCCACATTCCACAATCTGCACTGATTTTTGGCCTAAAGGTTGACAAAAGTGTATCTCACAATGGAAGGTTCAATCATGCCGTAGACAGAGGCAGGCAAGACCTGTTGTAACGGGAATAGTGCATCTGGGAAGTGACATCCTGAGGCTGCAGTGTCATCTAAATGAGTTCATATTATAGATGAGAGGATATTATACAAGAGAGGAAGTGTCCAATACAACACGATTTTGTAATTGTTAACACCGCATTATCATTATTATTTTATGGTTTTGATTTAAACGCGATAACATCTTATGTCAACAACCACAAACGCGGAAAATGCGTCCTACAATCGCAATATATCTGTTTCGTGGTTCTGATCTGCGATTCAACAATCTCTTAAGTATCAATTAAGCATTATAGAAAATCAAAACTACAACTGGGAAGCAGAAATAGAATACTACTAATAAATATATATGCCAAAAAGATGGTCCAAAGCTCAAACAGAGTTTCCAGTTACCCACAAAATCAATGCTAGCATCTCCACCCACACATCAAAACAAAAGGAAAAAACTAATTAAATAGGAGGATAATTGTGTCCATGAAAAAACTAAACATCAAAATGGTCTCTCTCATTTGATACCCTCTCCCTCCGCTCAAAACATCACTAATACTTAGTAACCAGAGACTAAAATAATTATGAGGCCTACGACAAAAGATCCAATTGAAGCAGAAAAAACTGGAGAGCCTGAGCTACCAGGAGCTGGTGCAGGTGCCACCTCATTTGCTCCTTGTGAGAATGCTGTGGGCGCACCTGCTGTTGTTGATGGTTCCACACCTACAAATTTGGCCGCAATACAAAAATCAAAGTCGTCAAATTAATAGAGTAAAAGAGGGGTCATCAATAAAGGACCCGAGAACAAAGGCCATAATATTAAATACAATTATATAAATAAGACACGCCTCTTAAACTAAAGAGTAGACAGGCGTGGGTAGACTGTTTGAGTTCTGAAAGGAAACTGGATTCACCACCTATTAGAATTTTAAAAAATAAAATAAAATAAAACAATTAAAAGAGGCTGACTGTTTTAGTTTTGAATCCAATGTTAGACAATAGACTGAAGTTGGATCTATCATTCTGCGAGAATTTTTTAAGAAAGGAAATATCTGATGACATTAAAAGAATTCAAACAAAGACAGAAACAACAGCCAGAGTATATCAGTCAAGATAAGGATCAGATTTATCGGAACAATAACATACCTGGCGCACCAGCAGGAGAGAGAGATACTGCCAAAAATGGGGGAAAAAACATTATCAGTAACCAGTTCTAAGACCCAAAATCTGACGGAATGCATGGAAAGGATGCTTCATTTAGAAATGAAGGAAAAAGATCATTACTTACACATAAAACTCAAAACTTATCCTTTGCCTAGAAGGGAAATTTGCAATAACAAAGGGCAAGTATGTGAAATTTTGCCCATGGGATTGGCACATTTTACTCACAATAACAAATAGGGGCTCTGTGTTTTGGCTAAATAGTTGGTGCAAATCTTACCATCAAGACACCCAAAATCGTTTCAACTTTGTTGAAGATTCCACATTTGTGTTATAAACAAGTATCCAAACATCCTCCCCCTTTTAAACCGAAAATGCAATGGAAAATTCTCTTCCCAAACAAAATCTTGAAACAAAAATTATCCATATTTTCCACCAAAATATGGGTTTGAAGGGGAGGGGGGGAACTAAGTCACTCACTTGCGCAGCTAGTGACGGAAGGAGCAGAGATTTTGCAAACAGCAGGCAAAGTCATGGCCTTGGTGACATTGAGAGTAACACCCAGAGAAGCACTGCTCTTGAAAGCCTCACACAGACACTCGGGGTCAGCTTTCAGCACAGATTTCAAACCCGAACAACATGTTCCTTCTGGCTTCGACATCTGACTCCCACTAGACACAAAGGACAAACAATCCGCCATGTTCAAGATGAGGGACGAGCACTCCACAGAGGATGAGGAAGGTGATGGCGCCGACGCGTGATGGTGATGGGCAGCATCAACGACCCAGAGAGAGAGAATGGCAGCAAGGGCCAGGGCAAGAGAGAATTTTGATGCCGCCATTGTTGGTAGAGGAAACAAGAAACGCAACCAAAAAAATGGGTTTTTGGGTTTTTTGAAAATTGGAGGAATTTGATAATGGAGGCCTGAGCGAATGATGGCTTTATCATATCTTGGGAAGAGAGAGAGAGAGAGAGAGAGAGAGAGAGAGAGAGGCATGTGGGAAGTGGGAACACTAGTCGGTGAAATGAGAAGGGGAACGGTATACGTGTCACGGTTCGCAGGATCCAAGTATTTTTAGCACATAAAAACAGGCTTTTGAATTTTGAATTTTTTCTCGTAGCGGTGATATATTTTTTAAATTATCCAAAAAAAAAACTAAAATTACTCGCCATATGATGACAAAGATAATATAATAAAAAATTTATGGTGTTAATATATAAAATTATAAGAAAAATTGATTTTAATATAAGTAGTTACTTTTTTTAAAATGAAATGAGTAACATTTTTTTAGGTGGAAGGGTAAAAAAAAAGTAAAAAAATATTTTAAATTTGATAGGATAGTTTTTTAAAATTTGAGTAAGTTTTAAGAGGTTGATAGTTTTTTTTTAAAAGAAATGAATAATTTTTTAAATATAAAAATATTTAAATATTTTTAGTATTATTATTTGAAGAATAATTATTTTATACATCATTGATAAAAATAAAAAGTTTTATAAATTAAGTTAATAGTGTGACACGTATTTAGTAAAATGTATTTAAAATAAATAAATAAATGAGATACGTGTTTTTTTCAAAATTTTTAAATTTTTTTATTATTAGTGTATAAGATAAATAGCTTTATTTTAATTAGTTTTTTAAGTAATATTTGATTTTGATTAAGTCATAACACCAACTCAATTAGCACTTTGATATTAATATAAATGATAAGGATTGAGATAGAGATTTTTTATTGTAATTATGGTAATGGAGTAAATAGAATTCCATATACCTCAAATTGCGGGTGATTTTTTGAAAAAATTTAAATAGATAAATTTTTAGGGTAAGTATACAATTATATTGGTAGAAAAATGTAAAAGCTTTAGAAAAAATATTAATGTATGATACATATCTTATGTAGTTATTTTTTATTTTTTAAAACTACATCCTAAAAACACGTGTCAAGTCATTAATTCACCAAATTTTAACATTTCACCATCAATATATAATATAAATTATCTAATTTTTTATAATATCTAAATAATTTTTTATTCAATGGATAACTTTTCAACAATTATGATGATAAAAACTATAAAAGAACTAAAATATTTTTGATGTAATACTTATTATTAATATTTTATTTAATATTTTAGATAATTTTATCAATTAAATTAATATTATTTAATTCATGACACAAAAGTTAATTAACAATTTTAGAGTAAATATGGATAAATAGCTATACTAAAATATAAATTATTAAGAATTAGTGTTATTCACCGTTGCTATCAAAACTACTAGTTCAATGAATGAAATATTTGTTAGTCGAGAAGTTTTTGCAAAGGACAAAAATTTTTAAATTGCTTAGCTGAAGAATAGAGTATTGAACGATGAAAATCAAGTTCTTACAATTTTAAATATATATATATATATATATAACGAAATTAAATGAAAATGAAAACAAAATGCTCTCACTTTATTGTTCATTCACATGAAGCAATTATTTGGGTACTAAGATTTTCTAGAAAATTGTATTAGTATTGAATATTTATGGTAATAATATATGATTTCAATGAGTGTGTGAAGTGACAGATAGGCCAGTTTTGGTCCTACAAAATTGTATTCAACATTTTTCATTACAGTGTGGACATGGGATTTCTTCTAAAGGTGGCATCGAGTTGGATGTATACTTTTTTGTTTTTTAATATATGAATTTGAATCGACAAAATTGTTATAAAATTCAAATCAATTTGTTTTGCGTATTAAATTCATATTAACGAGTCAAAAGTTATGGCCTGCTTTTAATGAAATTTACAAATTTTGCTCTCGAATTGGGGAATTATCACAGACATTTATTTTTAAAGAAGCAAATGGCATTGCAGATCACTTGGTTAAAGCTGGAATCATGAGGTCTAAAATGCTCCTTGCATCGTGATAATTCTTTTGCATCCGGTTTGATTTAATAGAATAAGCATTTTATTATGACTGATTCAGTATACTATAATAGCACGAATGTTTAATTTTTAAAATGATTATTTTATATAATAACCGTTTATGTTCTTATTTAGTAAAATTACAAATAACTATTGAGTACTTTACTCACCGAATAATTATTTTAATCTTAAACAAAAAAAATTATTTTAAAAAAATTTGAATCTCTTTTATTAATAATTCAATTCTCATAATATTTTATTTTATTAAATTAAATTAATACTGTAACTATTTTATTTTATTCTAATTCTATTTTATTTTCCTAAGATAACTGATTTATTATGATCCATTTCAATGAACAGATATACCATTAGTATTGGAGAGTCATTGTTCTGTTTATACGAACAGTATGATGTCTTTCATATGTTTTCTAGCTGCTTTATATTTATTTAAATAACTTCGATGTTGGACTCTATTGCACTTTAGTCTTTAAAACTTTCTTCTTTTTCAATAAACTGTACTGATTTATCACCGTGTGAAGCCATCGGGTGGAAATTTATGCCGAAACTGAAGCTCCAAATTTAAATAGTTTTACATATAAAAGAAGAAATATCAAATCAACCAATAAGTAATCACCCTACCATTGTTTAATTTCCTTGGAGTGCTTGGCTTAATTTATTTAATTTAATGGGTGAACCATAAAAATTTGCATGTAAGTTTTTGTTGCTCAAATTTCCAAAAGTTTTAGGCATGGACATGAAGTTTGAAAAGTTTGAGCGGAAAATGAGCAGTGCCTTGGCCTACATCATTATGGTAACTTCACATGTCGACTTTTTACATTAAATATTTCAAAATTCTATAGCCTTTTTTCTTTTGTGATCCCATAATTGATGATCATTAGAAAAAATGGTCAATCTAGTTTCAAAAGTTTAGTATGAATATAAGCATTCTGTAGCCATTTTTGGGTTGTTAAGCATTAAATTTAAAGTCCATCGATAATAGATGGGGTTGTTCATTTTAAATATAATGTTTTTAAAATTTAAAAGATGTGAAATAATTAATTAACATACCCCGTTACATCCAAGTTACTATCATGTAATTACTTGTATACGTGTAATTAAAATTTGATCAAAATTTTATTTGAGCTATTAAACTTTAAGTGATATCAATGAGTTCACTAATTATGAAAAAATTAAATTAGATAGATCAATTTAATCAAAAATTAATCGATCAGATAATTTAATAATATATAAAAATTGAAAATCTTTGTGAATCGCTAAGAACAACCCAAAAAAAAACAGTAAATGAAAACCAGAAAACCAAAAAAAATCGTTTGAACTGAAATTGTCATATGTTTATTAACTTTGATTTTTGTTTTTTTTTTTCCAAACGAAATATCACTCTATTTTTGGGCTTTTTAACACATTTTTAAATTTTTTAACTTAAAAGGCCAAAAATTAAACCCATTTAAACTTATTATTGAGTTTTTAGACCATTTTTAATTTTTTTAACCTATTGAATATTGATTTTTACTATCATTTTCTCTCTTTTCTATTTCTATCAAACCAACGTCTTACACTGATATCAATACTTTTTTTTTCATTTTCTAGTGTTTTTCAAAGCAAACCTTAACCTAAGTTCCCCCAATCCTATTCAGTAAGGTTTTTTTTTTTTTTTTTTTTTTTTTTTCCTTCTTTTTTGAAATAAAGAAAAAATCAGCACAGTTATTTATATACTAGATATGTTATTTATATATTTTTATAATTTTTAGATTTTTTTCTCATTTTTAGATTTTTTAAATTTTGATTTTTTTTATTTTTTAATTGCGGTATTTCTAATATGATTAAACTATCCAATTCATCCTAAAACCAAAGTTCAAACGATTCAACTCCAATTCAGTATTTTACTCGTCAAGGTCACTGAATAATCAAATCTATTCACTCTAATAGATTTCATAAAAAAGTTGACACAAAAAAAAAAAAAAAAACGAAGTGGCTGCCAGTAAATGACCATTTCAGCACCATGTCAGCATTATGTCAACAAGCATATCCAGCTTCTTTTTAATTTTTTTTTCCATTTTCCATCTTCATACTCTGTGTCCCTAATGTTCAATGCTCTCGTCACTCTCAAACCTTTGAGTTACAATGATTTTTATAGCATTATAGAATATGACCCCTGCTTACACCGAGGTCTTTAAATTTTTTTATAATTAATTAATTGTAAAAATTAATTTTAAATTAATTTTTATTAATTCTTATATTTTTTTATTTTTAAATTTTAATTATGATAACAAATTTATAATAACTATTTAAAATTAAATATAGATCTTAAATTAACTTGCTACTGAATGTTAAGCCGTGGAACGATTGCTATCACTGGGAGGATAAGATTCTCTGGAATAGAAACTCCTATTATAATTGGTCTTTCTAATACGTCCTAGCATAGGCTCCGTACAGATCGGGGGGATCCAATCCAAGAACTTTAGAATTTTTAGCGCAGGAATAAAGAAGACGTAGGCGACTTATCCCCAAGGCCCCTGCCCACCTTAGATGCTTTGACACAAGGGTACCAATTAGAAAACATTAAACCTTCCCCAGCTAGCCCGTAAACGCCTGTCTTACCTGTATTAGTAGTACGTGAGCACTTGCCTAGCTTGCACCAATTGACTTGAATCCGTATAAGAAGAGACTTTCTTATACCATAAGAAGCAGGACTTGTGTACTTGGTTAGGCAGAAAAAACCAAGGAAATTGCTGACTTGACTAGCTTTCAAACCATTCAAACAACTCTGTAAAACAAAGAAAAAAAAAAAGAATTTTCAAGCCTACCTTATTACTCCAACTCTTGGCACAGCTTAGCCTATACCGTATTGCACGTCTTGGCAGGGTTTTAGGCTTGTCCTCACCTTGCCTTCAAATGAACGGCAATTAGTCCAAGTTCGGATTGCCCTTTATTGCTTACTTCTTCTTAGGAACTCCGGCCTATAGAAAGTGAAGCGATATGCCAAGAAAAGAGAAATCAAAGCGCGAGGGCAGGAAGAACAAAACAACTTCTTTGCGGAAAGCTATGTTGCATATCAGATGTAGCTGATCTACAATGGAAAAGAATGAATTCTTCTCGTTATTCCGTTCCCTCAGGAAATAAGAGCAATTACCTTTTTCTAATATGTATAGAATAGAAATGGAAGCTGTTATTACTATATGATCTGCTGCTGTTAACTCAAAGGGAGTGAAATCAATAGAAGAAGCAGCTCATGAATTTTGTTTCAAAGAGTCTACCACATTGGCTTAATCCAAGACTAGAACTCTAGGTGATAAGGTCCTCCTCTAATTTCACGAGTAAGTTCGAATCTTCATGAGTCAAGGCCCACCAGATGCCCTCTATCCAGGCTAAGCTTCGTGTTTGTTGTGAGTTTTCGAAAAAAACTGCCTTATTCCAATACTCAAATGGTACCAAGGGTGCATAACCAAATTGAAAACCAGATTGATCAATTTCATATGAAAAAAAAAAATTATATTGATAATGAACTTCAAATCATTGTATATATCAAAGTGACTAGTATTACTATTATTAACCAGCAAAATTCACATTAGATCAATTAAATAAGAACATTATTTAAGAATAAGACAAATATAAAAAAAAAAAAATTCTCGAGTGAGCAAGTATGTATAATAAATCCACCTCAAGTGAACGAACATAGCAAATTTTTAAATAAATTATTAAAAAATAAACGATAAAAATAAATAAAAAGTTTCTCCAACCAAATCAAATACAAATTCTAAATTACTTTAAATACATTACATAAAAAATAAAACAAAAACAAAAATTGTATTGTTCTGAATGGGTCAAGTATTAATGTTAAATCGACTCGTGAAAAGCTAAATTCTTGAAATATATCATTCAAAAATTAAAAAATAAATAAATTTCTTCGAGTAAATCGAATATGGATCCTAAATTAAACTGTGAGTGAACTCGTAGAATACGAGTCAATATATAGATCAACAGCATCATTTAAAATTCTTCTAAAAAATACATCAATAAAAATAAAATAAAAACAATTAATAAAATAAAATATTTCCTTAGTTTAATAAGCATGACACATTCTTCAAAACTTTTTATATTTTAATATCTTAAGTAATTAAACTTAGAGTAAAAAAAAAATAAATCATTATCATAAACTATGTAATTATACAATGAATTAAGTTACAATAGAAAACAACTAGAGAAAGTAATTAAAAATATGGTATGATACGAAACGTGACATAATACAATTTTTTTTCATGTATGAAAATGAAAGGACAATTAAATTTTTAATATTTTAAATACACAAAAAAAAATCACACAATTTTTTCCTTTCTTCTCTTTTTTCCCCTTTCCTTTTTTCTCTCTCCATTCCCCTTTTCCCTTCTCTTTCTCTCCAACCTCAAAAAAGAAAAAAAATGAAAAAGACATGTGTCAACCTTAGGATGAGAATGAGGAACACTGAAATGAACGATGCCCTTTCAGCCTCCTCCTTTTATATATAGTAATATATTTGATTGTGTCATTCCCTTTGTATTCTATGCTGCATCAGTATGTAGTGATTTAGGTCATTGAATCTACATTCAATGAACTAAGCGTTATTGGATTATTTCCCGAGAGGATGGAATAGCCATTCAGTGTTACTTAGGGGTAAAGTTAGCCAAGGTTTTTGGGAAAGTCAAACCATAGTAATCGATTCTATGTCGATACGAATCTATACATAATGATTTTAAGCTAAAACAAAATAGTATCAACAGCAAGCAGTTTTGGTTTTTGCACAGGTCCGTGCCAGTCAATATTGATACATATCAAACCGTACCTATTAGTACAAGGTTTTAATTTATCTTAACTTTCACTTATATAATTTTTTAATATCAATTTTTAAATTTTTTTGCTTTGATATTTTTTATAATTATATTAAAAATAAAATATATTCACTAAATTAGGTTATTGAACTTAATTAATAATAATATATTATATATTTTTAAATATTTTTACATTTGTTTATTTATTTGATGTTTAAGAATTTTGGATATTTAATATTTATAATTTAAAATTTATATTTACATATAAATATATATTATCTACACATGCACATTATGGAAGTATATTTGTACGTATATATAATCTATTTTATTAAAGTACTAGAAAATATGCTATAAATATAAATATGTATAAAAAATTTTGAAATTTGAAACCGTGTATCAAAATACACTAGTATCGATATGTACTGAAACAAAAAAAAATATATGGCTACTATTATAATACCGACTACTTTGAGCCAAACATTAAGATAAAAAAAAGTTAAAACATAAATGTATAATATATTTATTTGATAAGCTATTAAAGGATAAATTATAATGCATTAAAAATTTTTTAATTTTTTTTAAGGGCCATGACTAATAATTATATTTGTCTATAAATTTTAATGCATCAAATTAAGTTATAAACAAAAGCTTAAATAAATTAAATAAATATAAATTTTACTTTAGGGGTAATTTAATTATTTTATATATAAATATATATAAATATATATCTGTACTATATCGAAATAGCTAACTAATTTGATATCACGAGTTAACCAGAGACCAATTCAGTTAGCTATTAGTAAAATTACCTTTAATTATTTGCCCTTTAAATTACTTTTATTTACTAAATTATCCTTCAATTTATTAAATCTATTGGGGGATATCTTTAATATTATGTTATATGATTATAAGATTATGGATATATGGAGATTTTGCCTTTTCAAAAATCCTAATGCTTCGTTAGATCAACTTTGATTTTTTAACTTTAGTTTGATTTTCGACTCACTTATTTTGAGTGATTTTTTGTCATTGTGTTTTGGATTACTTTTTCGCTCCACTTCTGCTTCCAATATCGATCTCAAGCCCAAAGATTTGTGATAGCCAGCGTAAAATCTCGTCCCATTCTTTATTAGCTTTTGTTTAGCGTCTGTTCCACATATTAAAGAAAATCATAAAGCTTTTTTTCATTTCTCCACAAATTCTCTTACACTTTTGGCGATGAAATATGCCTTTTTCTTGCAAAATATGATACAACACAACTTTCTCTTTCTGCCTCTGGGTTGTGGCATTAGGCGTGCATGCCATGATACCAAATGCTTGCAGATCATGTTTAAGGGGGCAAGCCCAGTCCAATGCTGATAAGAAGATTACCCTTTTTTATTTTATTTTATTTTAGTTTAGTTTAGTTTATTACATACATCAGCTTGCTTTAAAGCAATGGGCATCAATTTTTCATTAAGGATGCCTATGTTTTAAGAGTATGGAAAAAACCAACCTAAAAGACAAAGTTTTACTTGCAAAATGTGGGAGAATTTATTTCAAGTAATAATGGATATTACTAAATTTTTTTAATTATTTTTTATGTTATAATCGTATTTAAAGTGTTATATATGTATATCTATAAATTGACATTTTGATAATTTGTGGTATAGAGATTTTGACACATTTATATTTTCATATAGTATTTATGTTATTTTTTTATATTATATCATATTTTAATTATTTTTTTCATATCATATTTATATTCATTTCGTATAATATTCGATAACATGTCCATGTACATATTTATATTTATTTCGTATAATATTCGATAACATGTCCATGTATAAAGTTTATTGTCAGGTTTAAATATTGTAAGAATGGTCAAACAAATCATAGAAGTTGTCCTAAGTCCCACTTAAATTTTGAAAAATTTATGGATGCTTCCCTTACGGAATTGTTATAATTTTGTTGGGAACATCATTAGGCTATGTTCGATGGTGGGTTGGTGGTGTAAGGCTTTGTTCCACAACATATTCTTGTTCTTGCCTATTTATGACCACTAATTTGTTCCACAGCCAACAATAATGGCGAAGAAAAAAAACCCTTCCCAAGGCTTGTAAGGATACAAATTTTCTTAGAATATGATTATTCGAATTTATTTATTTTATTACAGCTTGAGGATAAAAAAATGTTATTAAATATTGAAATTAAATTTTAAATTTATTGAATATTATTTTTTAAAGATGACTACATATATTAATTGAGATAAGCCCAATTTGAATTTAATATCTTTTTTTAAAAGAAAAAAATTAAGATAAAATCAGTTTATCGGTATAAAAGATGAACAAAAAAGTTGGAGGAAATCTTTCTTATTTACTTCATTTGATATTTTAATATATTGTTTTTGTTTTTCGAATAGATTATTAAAAACCAAGAAAAAACCCATATTTTTCATCTACCATTTGTACTTTTCAACTTGTCCTACTAGTTGAGTCCCAAAAAATTGAGGAAAAAAACAAAAACACTTGTAGTGCGTTTGGTTAAGAGAAATGGCCATGCTGTTTCTATATGCCAATATTTGGTTGACAAAATTCATATTCTGAAGAAAGAACAATCCTGGGCTCATTCAGCAAGAGCCTAAAATAACCATTCAGCCCTTCCCTTTGAATGGCTATTTTAAGCAAGCATGGAATAGCTTTTTTTCTCCAAAATACCTATTACCCAAAACATGAAGATTAGAAGATTTAAGTCAAAAAAATCAACAAAACTCACAAATATCATCAACAATAGTATTCTTAACATGAGCAAAAAAAGATAATGAAAGAGAATTTTCTCTCTCCTCTTAGTTTGACTATGGATGGTTGTAGGGAGTTCTGTGGTTTAAAATTTAATGGAGGAGGGAAGTAAGACCAAGTTGAATAACATATTAGTAAATCAAAGATATAGACACCTTATTTTGTTTGGCTCACTTTTAGCACCCCAAGACTCAATTAAAAGATAATAAAATCAAAAATTAAAATAAAATTGAGAGACAACTAACATGTGCCGTGTCATCAGGCACTATTGGGTAATAAGGCGCCAGGTGAAAATTTTTTTTTTGGGAAGGTCTAAAATGCCTATGGGCTATATTAAAGGAAAAATATAAACATGAGGCATCAAATGCCACTTTTCATGGTGTCATTAGGGTCATTCAAATGAATACACGGATCAATTTCCCATTGTTTGTGACCAAGTTAAGGTAACTTTGCAAGCCACAGGTACGCACAAGCTATATTGGTGCATAAGTATTAATATGGGCCTTTCACGTCGTTAGAAACTTGAATTTTCACATTTAGTATCAACACAATAGGGTTTGATATTATATTTAAGATGTGGTATCGATACCTAGCATGTTTGTATCGATACGAACCTTGGTAGTAGCTAAAGTCGTGATTTTTGGCAAAATGTATCAATACACAAGCATGAGTATCAATACAAATCCATGGAGTATCGATACATGCCTCTAAGTCTCGAGATTGGAAACATTTTTTGCTCTTAGTATCGATAGACAACTCATTGTATCGATATTCATGGGTAAAAAGTACTTTGTGTATTGATACAACTTGTTTTGTATTGATACACCAAGGCATTTTTGCCCAGTTCAGACTACTTTTCAGCCTGCGAAAATCTAAACATGTTTTTTGCACCAAGGATCTATCATAAAACATTACAAACCTTGACTATGGGCTTATGATTGGATTTAAACCAATTTTGAAAGCCCAAATAGCCAATGACAAGGGTAACTTTCAGAAAATATATGGTTGTAAAAAGGCATGGCAGGTATATCTTTATCTGCAGGCTGTCACAGCTTTTCTACCTCCTTGCCTACTAGCAGAGCCAATGGGAAGAAAATCAGCTAAGCATAGTAGCTGGAGATATCCCTTGGTGTAGGAGAGAAAGATAAAAAATGCCCTTGCTTTGTCTCCTAAAGGCATTCGTTGAACAGTGAATTTAGGGGGGACTTCCAGCTATCTAAAAAAAAAAAAAACTTTTGCCATTTTTCAATAAAAGCTCCAGCAATCTCAAAAAAGACTCCATCCATTCCCAAAAATCCTTCAGCAATCCCCAGTTCTAAAATCTCACCAAAAATACTATTCAATTGCCTTTCACCCTTAACCATCCTCCATTCCCATAGCACCCTAAAACCACCACCAGAAAACCTTTAAAAACTCAACCTTTCACACACTTTTACCCCCAAAACACCCCACCAGCAACATATTACCAGAAAGCTTCTTTCTTTCATCCTTTTCTTGCTAATTAATAGTAAAAAGAGGGAAATATTGAGCTTAAGGTTAGTACTTTAAGAAAGAAGGAAAGTTTAAGCTTTTGATGGTATAGTTCCACCTTGTTCCATTCATTTTTTTTATCATCCACTTTATTATAGTGAGCCCTTCATGCTGCCATGACCTTTCTAAGACTCTCATGCATTATTGTTGTCTTGGTTATGGTAGTCTTAGGATCTTGATGAACCTCTTGACAGCTTGATGTTGTTTGGATATATAAACTCATCATACTTCATTTTTATCATTACAAAACCTCTGTTCATGCATTTCTTGCCATGTTCCTTCCATATTTAGATATCCATCTCATATTTAAATGGTCACCGTAACATATCTTATATATGTTCATACATTTTCTTGTGTTTTAAGGTGTCTCATGAAATAAAAATACTGTCTTGACAACTCTAGCATTTGTCCTTTGTTTAAACATGTTCATATCATCTCCATGCACCTTATTTATCATCTTCTTGCATTTTTATCACCTATTTTCATGTTAAAATGTCATCTTTGTATGTTTGCAAGTTTAATTCATGTTTATTGTTGTATGTTTTATATTTTGTTTTATGACATCTTTGTTAAAATGCTTACTTGTTTCCTAAAAACCCAATTTTCAGAAAAATCCCCAAGTTAAGTTCATGCTACCTCTAATAGATGAAGAATAGCATGGATTTAATGCTTTCATGAAATTGGTATTCCAATCTTAGGGATAAAACAAATATTTAGCTCTAGATTCATGATGACATAAGTTTAAAGATGCTATTTTTCAACTAAAAGAACCCTTTTTTAGTTGGTCAACGAGTTGATCTTGAGTCTAACACTTTCATGGCGTGCTCAACAAGTTTTTTCATCATCTCAAACTACTCCGAGATTATGGAATGAACTCGTGATGCCCATGTCATTCTTTCCCTTGTGTTATGGATGTTCAAATGTCCACAATTCAAGTTCGACCCCCAAAGGACCTGAAAAATCAAATAATCTTTTGTTTTCATCTTAACAGCATAGTAGTCCAAATTTTAAAAATTATTTTTGAACCATAAAATATTTTCTTTGATTTTTAAAATATTTTTCTTATGAAGGTCATCAAATTACCTTTCTAACAATGCCGTGTCTACCCTTGGATCATCATGGATAAGGGAGTTATGATTTTTCGAACCTTTATTATCTGTAACCCCTAGAACTAGTGTGTGGTATTCTGTTTGAACCATTTTGGCCCATCAAATGATTTTTAAATTTTTTTTAAAAAGTTCACGAAATTTTTTTTCCAGAAAGGTACTCTTCAAGTTCTAATGATTCCAGATAAGCCTAGAATAATTTTAAAAATCCATCATGCCCTTTTACTTGTACATGCTGCCAATGTTGAGACAGTCCTAAATTTAAAAATTAATTTTGCCTAGAAGTAATTTTCTAAGGCTTTTGAAATATTTTTACATTAAACCTTATCAAGTTATCTTTCCAATGGTCCTTCGTTTACTACCTGAAGCCTTTGGATGCACCCAAAATAAATTTGAGAAGGGAGATGACATGATGTTGTCCCTTATTTTTTAACTTAATTTCTAAATCTCCTTTTATCCAAACATTCGAACATCTTGAAATGCACCCGATTGGTTACCCTACAGCACAAGCCTTTTAAACTCGAATCAAGACTGAAATACAAAAATGATTATGCACTAGATATCTCTTTTCCACCACATTAAAATTTTCACTAGTGGGGATACTCCAACCCCACTACTCCAAAGGGATACTCCAACCCTATTCTTAATCAAAAATTCAAATTTTTTCTTTATTTCTAAATATTTTTCTAACTTTATATTTAGGGATACTCAAAACCTACCTCTTCGAAGAGATACTCTAACCTTGCTTTACCTAAAAAAATCAAAATTTTTCTTTCAGATGCCTCAACTGCTTTGATTAAAATCTTCTTTGACCTTCTAAATTACCATCAAAACCAGATTGGTCTCTAAAATTGTCATCCTGGTTATTCTTCAATAATCAAAGGCTCCTTTTTACATTCTTTTGGTTTTGATTACTTGTTTATGATATTATTATATTTCTCCTTTTTCCTTCTTACTACTTGTTTCTTTTGGTAGTGATTGTCGTGCATTCATGTTTAAAATTTACTTTTTCAATAAAACTTATAAGACAATGTTCTATGTTGGTATCTCTTTGATGCCTAATACAAAACACCCAAATTTTTTAAAATCCAATTCGAACATCGTTTCCCCAAAAATCCCTGTGCTCCTCACATCTTCAAGGCGCATTGGTGAGCTAATTTTCTTTAAAAAAATCAAATCTAAATTTACAAAATTTCATGCATTAAAAGGAATTATATCTAAATAAAGACTAAATGGAACCGATTTAACCGAGACCAAAGTAAGACATAGTTAGTTGGATCGATTTCAGGCATCGTAGGAATGCTAATCCTTCCCCACGTGCAACTAACTCTCGAACCCAACCAATGAATCTTTAAACTTTGTAGACCTTAAAATCGATGTTTTGAGTTTCGTGACTTGAAGTATTGTTTCCAATAGGCATCCAATCCTGCTTAGCCTAAAATGATAGGTGGTAATTCTAAGTTTATGGCCATTTTATGGTCGCCACCCGAGACTCGACTGGACAAGCGATTTGCCCGATGGTCTTCTTCTCCTTCATATTATTATGCCTAATCCAAATCCCGATCATGGGATAACTAAAAGGCTCGATCACAACCAACCATCATTTATTTTAAGTTGAGTGCGCCATGCCTTCTAGATCATCCATAGTTTTAAAGGTGAGCACGTGGTGATAGCTTGGCAACTCTACTAGGGACTATTTAGAGAGTTAGGCCTATAACTAGATATTGCCCACTCGGTTCTTAGTTTTTCGATCTCCTTAATTATTTAGATATAATTCTCTTTTATTTTTGCCTACTAATCTCTATTGTTTATGTTTTTGTCCTGTGATTGCTAGGGATTATTTGTTCCTGAATAAAATTGATTTGAATAAATATGGTAATATGGGCGTAAAACAAAAAGGTTTGATTATGTCCCTGACACACAGTGTGCACTTGCATTTGCATTAGATTCCCACCAAACACCATGGTGTGGTTAGTATCCTAATTATTCGGAGGAAGTGAGCCATTCGCCTTTGTGAGTAACCCTCCCTAGGCATGGCAAGACCTTCCGGGATGTAAATTACCTATGTCTTTCATGAGTACCCCTTCGTATTTACAGAAGAAAATACATCTACCGGATCGAACCCATTCTACCAAACCCACGATTGGCCTAGGATCAGGGTGCCTCGATTGTCCTTATCGAATAGAGGAGTAATTTGGATACCAAAATAGGCATTAACTTAAACCCATATAGTGAACCCTGTGAGCTAAACCTTGTCAAACCAACCGGATGCTGCTAGAAAAATCAAAGAGTAGGATCACTCAAGGAAACATTTCTTACTTTTACTGCTATATACCATGGTTATGAGGGCAATGATGGGTGAACATTGTCACCCGCGGTTGTTATTTTTATTATCATGATCATTCCTTTAGGATATGCTGTTACATTCAACAGTAAATCCTTTTTAATAAGTGGGTAAGGATAGGCGAATACCATTACCTGCAATGCCATTTTAAAATAGTTATATATGACTGAAGTAAGCTATCATGTAGCCCGAACGATAGCTTAGCATGTACTTAACACATATGGTGATGAACGAGCGTTACCGTTTAAACGGTCAGTCTTAATCCTCTCAAGGTATCATGTTACTTCGTGGAAAGGCAATTTTAATATGGACATGCCGTTATGCTGCTCGTTTAATAACTCAACATTCATGATCATCATGTTTGCCCCCTAGGCATTATGCCATCTATTCTTGGGGTAAATTTGGTGATACACTTTTGTTGCTATTCTTTTATTTCTTTTTCTTTGGCCTATTATTTCTTATTACTTACTAACTCATTCCTTTTTTACTTTTCTTTTTCACCATGCATCATTTCACCATAATCACCATTACGATGGGATAATTGGTCAACGGTTCAATGTTCATCAAGGGGTGTTTGTCATGAAGCAACAGTTCACTTTGGAGCTGAAGCCCTTTGAGGAAGTTTGAGCATGGTCAGAACGCCGATAGTGTGAAGATAGAGACGTCCTTAAACAGGGGTATATCTCAATGTGCATGAAAGGATCAAGATAGGGTATTGTCAAAATGATTGGCAAGATTTTAGGATCATATGGACCAGTTGGGGCACTACAAAAAGGGAATTATTCGCTAAGAAATATGAAGATATTGCTCTTTTGCTCTAAGTCGGTTTGGATGTCAGCTTATTGCGAGTAGCATCTCAGTTTTAGAATCCAACATATTAGTGTTTCACTTTCAATCATGAAGATTTGGTCCCTACAATTGATGAATACACTACATTGAGAGAGCAAAGTTTGATAGAATATACCGAGAAGGCTTTAAACCCTTCAACTTTTAAGAAAAGATTATCTCAAATCCTTAGGGCAACGGAGTCTTGGATTAAGAGTCATATCAAAACAAAAAGGGAACAATGAATGCATCTCATGAGCTAGTTTGAAAGAAGCAATGGTGAGTACCATTAACATATAAAAAAAAAAACCAAGATATCTGCGTTTTGGCAATATATGGTTTAGTTATATTCCTAAAGACATTATGCTATGTTGAAGCTACGGTAGCAGATGTCTTTTCTCGTTTGTGCTGCAAAATTAACCTCGCACCGGCCATTATTGTCGAAACTATTCGAGCTCTTAATTTTTATAAAAAATGGTATGAGCCACTTCATCGGATGTGCATCGCTTCTTCATATTTGGCTTATCGGTCACCTTTGTCCCCAAAAAAGAAGAATGTCATACTATTTCTTACCCAACTTCAGCCTTATCTTCAAGGTACTTGAGAAGGAATGGCCTCAAGATAAATCAGAAGCACAATGGGTCCAAAAATTCTGAAACCTTAAGAGGGAAGAGGTAATCTAGAAGGCCTTTTAGTTTTCCCTATAAATGGTCATACTAGTGCAGAGATTACAGTTGTGTATCGCTCATGAGATTATGGGGAAGCACTAGCTACACACCCCTTTTAGTTCTTCGATAATTTTGATCAATTTATCCCTATAGACACCTTATTTTGTCCGGGCTACTTTTTTTAAGCAATCTGGAGCATGGACATGAGAGGAGGTTAAGAAGGCCTAGGGATCATATCAAAGGTAAATGCAAAGATATGGCATCAAATGGCGTAGTTCAAGGTGTCTAAGGATAAAAGATATGAGAAAATTCACAGTTTTACTTGAATGTATAAATACATGATTCTCATATATCGATACAATGCTCCAACGATCCAAAAATTTAAAATGTCCCCATTTGTGTCGATACAACATGTAGATGTATCGATACATAAGCCTCTATATCGATACAGGACCTCATGTATCGATACTAGGCCATGCTAAGACCAAAACATGCATTTTGTAAAGAAATGTATTGATACATATCAATATGTATCGATACAGTGGTTCATAGTTTTATACAATGGATCATAGTATCGATACAATGATCATTGTATCGATACAATGTTCATTGTATCGATACCATCAAGGTTTTTGGACCAAAGGTATCGATACATTCTACAATGTATTGATACATGCAGGCCATTTTCATGGTCCAGGCATTTTTTACTCATCCTCCATTGATCCAAAATTTGATTTTAACTCGTTTCTTTGCATCAGGAAAGATTAAAACCCGTATCAGATTACTAATTTAGACTTTTGAATTAATCAAAACATTTTTTTAGGTCTAAATTAGATCAAAAGGTCAATATCATATGATCACCCTACTCCTCCCTAGATTGTTGACCAAGATCATCATCAGCCACCCTATTTGCTAGAAAATCATTTCAGTATTTAAACTAGCCACCCTCTACCCATCACATTGGCAATAAGTTGCTCCCTACAGCCACTCTATAGCCACCATGCTAACATCACTTTGTCCCTCTTGAGAAATGCCTAAAACCACTTCTAATTTGGCTCTAAAATGTTGGTATAAATAGACCACTTATATCTCAGCTAGAAAAGGTTAGATTCCAGCTTATTTTTAGCTTCAAAAACACATTCCCACATCAAGAAAACAAAATCCTATAGCTTTTCACTCAGCACCCAAAAATAGCCCCAAAACACTCATTCGCAACCATTACACTTTCTAAAAACCACCCTCATCCATACTATAACCAAAACCTCATTATTTTTTTCTTTTTCTTGCTTATTAACAAAAACGAAAAGAGGGAAATTCAAGCCATCTTTACTGCTCCAATTATTTGGCCAAAAGGTGAAGTTTTATTGGCATAATTTCTCACCTTATCACTTTCATTTTTTGTTTTTCAGCATCTTCATCATTTTAGTGAGCTCTCCATGTTTCCACCACCCTCTTAGGATTATCATGCATTATTGTGGTTTTTGGTTGTGGTAGTTTAAGATTTGGATGCCTTATTGCCCCTTTGATGTGCAAAATGCCTAATTTCATCCTTATTATTTTGATATCTCTTGCTCATGCATTTTATGCCATATCCATGCATCTTGTTATCCTTAATCTATGTATGAATCATTAGCCTAACACATTTCAAGCACATTTATACATTAGCTTGCATGAATCATTGTCATTTTCAGCATCCATAACATTTTCTTGTCACAATGCATAACACTTTCTTTGTCTAAATCATTGGTAAAGTTAGCATCCCCCTTCAAGTTATGTGCCATCCCCTTGTATGTTTGTTGTCTTCTCCTCATCAAAATGCATGTTTGATGGCTTTCAAAAATTGATTTTCAAAAACTCCCCAAGTCAGGCATGTTAACCTCAACCAATAAGGATTAGCATGGACTTAGCATTTTCCTTAAAGCTAGCAAAACATCTTAGGGAAAATCAAGTTTTTCAAATCTGGAATCTTGGTTAAACAAGCTCAAATCTTCTGATTTTGAAATAAAAATGGTCTTACAATTATTCCCTAAATGTTTGTGCCTTTTTTTGAGTCAAAACCTTGAGTGGTATGATCAATGGGCTGTTTCATTATCCTAACTACTCCGGGGCTGTGCAAATGAGTTTGTGATGCTCATGCCACTCTTTCCCTTTATTCATAGATGTTTGAAAATCAATAACTCGAGTTTGGACCCGTAGACATAAAAAAACGAGAGTATCCCCTACTTTGCTTTGTCCCTTGTTGGCAGCATAACTGTTGCAAATAAAAAATCACTTTAATATCATAAATGATTTTTCATGAATTTTTTGATATTTTTCCCTCAAAGCATGTCGAATTATCTTTCAAATGATGTCTTATTCACCCCCAGATCATTCTAGATGAAAGAGTTATGATTTTTCAAGTCTAAACTGTCTAGAACCTTTAGAATCCGAACATGTATTCTGGTTGGGCCATTCAGGCCCACTAAATGATTTTTTTAAATTTTTCAAACATTTTTCTTAAAAGATTCATGAAAGCCCTTTTTAGAAAGGTATCGCTTGCAATTTTTCAATACCAAATGAGTCCGAGGTGATTTTTCAAATTTTGACACCTTGTCCCTCATATGCTCTGCTAATAGTTTAATCAGTCCAAACTTGAAAATTTATTCCCCCAGAAAATGACTTTTTGGGATATGGGGAATATTTTTTGGTTGACCCTTGTCGAGTTGCCTTTCTAATGGTATCTTGTTCACCCTCTAAAGCCTTCAAACCAATTTAGAATAAATTCGGGAAGCAGGGAAGTGCGATTCTGTCCCCTGTTTTCAGTTATGGTCAAAATTGTGTTGTCTTCTCGAATTTCATCTCGAGACATTTGAATGTCTCCGTATCACCCCGATCAGACTTGAAAACATTCTTTGACCTCCCATTGGCTAGTATTAAGGCACAAACACATTTTACATCCTTACCATCCTTATTCACAATAATTTCTTTCAAAAGTTGCCAAAATGCTTACTCATTTTCTAAATCATAAAGTTTTGTCAATTTAAGTTTTCCAACACGACTTCACTAAAGAATGTTAGATGTGTAACTTTTAGGGGTACTCCAAACCCGACCTTCTGAGAGATACTCTAACCTCGCTTTTCAAATTTGTCGAGATTGAAAAATCTTCCTTTGCCAAAATGATTTGTCATCCACGGGGATACTCAAACCCTATCTTTCTGAGGGGATACTTCAACCTTATCTTTCAACTATAATTAATTTTTTTTTTAGTTTGGATTTCTATGAATATTTCAAACAAACCTTGTTTAATCAAAAAACCCAAATGCATCTAAAAAATTATCAATTTGGTTATCCCTAAATAATCGATGCCAATTGCGAGATAAATTCCAATAGTCCATTCCTTTTCTTTATCATTGCATTGAATGATTTATGTTATGTTACTTCATTTATTGCCTTACTAACATGATTTCTTTGTGATGATAATATGCATTCATGTTTTCAAAACATTTCAAATAAAATTAACGGTAATGTTCTGCATGGGTATCTCTTCAGTGCCCAAAGTAAAACTTTTCATTTTCAAAGTAAAATCTAGAGGTCATTTTATTGAAAATCTCTATATTCCCCATCTCTCCAGGGCGTATATGAGATTAAATCTTTTTCATCAAAACTTGGATTTGTATTTCTATAAGATACATGCATTAAAAGAGGGTTATATTGGAATAGTGACAAGTTAAGATCGAAAGAATCAAAACCGAGATAATACATAGCTAGTAAGGTACCGATTTTGGGTATTGCAAAGAGGTTCGTACCTCATCGTGCATAACCAACTCTCAAACCCAATGATGAATCTTTGTGCTGCGTAGACCATGGGATCGATGTTTTGAGTTTCGTAACTCAAAACGTAGGTTTCAATAGGCATCCAATTATGCCTAGCCCTAAATGATCGGTGGCAACTCCAAGCATTGGCCTTTTCGTGATGGTCATCCGAGACCAATAAAATAAGCGATTCATCTTATTGTCCCTTTCACTGTACCATAAGTTGAGAATCCGTACATTCTCATTCTCATCACATCGTTAAAGAAAAGTCTAGGTCAAGATGACATTTCTGAGTCAGAAAAATATTTTAAGTCATACGCACCTATAGATCCGCGAGGATCTACCCTGGGGTACGTTATGACAATCCCCTTCGTCCAAGAACTAGAGTTGTGGGATTTTGGCTATGATGAACCCGATTACGAGTCAAAAGTCCAGCTAGCCTTTCGTGCATAGAAATAACCCCCATACATGGAGAGATATTAGAGAGGGAGTAGTATGACCCCAGGATATGATAAATGGAGGATTCGTCGCATTAATGATGCCTTAGCCCTGTCTGGTATTGGGATATCACAAATGCTAATTGATGAATTTCCCCTCTGAGATTGAATTGCTCAAGTGGGAGTTCGAACAAGAAAAGATGACCTTTGCTAAGGAGATTACTCAATTAAAGGAGGAAAATAGTCAATTGAAAATAGACCTCTACCTCTAGGATGGTGAGGTGAATATGGCTGTCAAGGAGAAAAATTACCTCAAAAAGGATCTCGAAAGTTTAAAGAAAGACTATGTGGCCTTTAACAAAACAAGTAAGTCTTGAAGGCTTGGAAAGTCTTCGATTGAGTAAAGGACATAAATTACTACTCTCGAGAAGGAACTATATCAATGGAGAGAAGCAGCTAAGGTCAATAGGGAAAAGATTGTTAGAACCCAGGCTCTTGCATCAACTTATCAAAGGAAGAATAAATGGTTACAAGCTTGAGTCTGCGATTTGAGAGCAAACCAACCTGAAAATGGAGCTTTAACATTCAAAATTCAAGATTTAGAGCATGTTCTTCAAGCTTGTCAAGACTAAGTCAATGCACTAGTGATAGCCTTCGAACAACGGGAGTAAGAATAACTTCAAATGGTTAATCATGCACGCCAAAACTATTAGGACCATCATTGCCATTTCACAGAGCAGATTCAGGTAGCTCAGTTGAAGGCTGAAAACATAATGAATATAGCCCAATCCCTAGCACACGATTCTTACCCATTAAAGCCCATGAGCAAGACTTGTTGTATTTTTTGAACCATGTAATCAGGTAATATAATCGTGTCAAGCATTTTTGAATGTAATCATATGTAATCAGGACATTTTATTGCTTTAATGAAAGATATTATTGGTGGAGCTGCCTTTTAATCTAATTGTCATTTTTTGTATTTGCAGGACTAACCTAATTTTTTAATTGTTTTATTCATTCATTTATCCTTATGATTGCACATTCACTCTTATTGCATCAAACATATGCATGAACATATCATCAAGGCCTAATCCGATAATAACTTAAAGTGAAGGTGCTTTAAAACACTGAACCTATAGTTCGCCATTGGTATAACACTCGCAATCATCGAAAAGCGATGGAAAATGATCATTAGGCCCTCATTGAAACACTCAAACTCATGTATAGAGATTTTCAAGAGCAATCACTTTATCAGAATGAGAAACTTTAAGCTCAGATTGCCGAACTAACTAAGCTGTTATCTGATACGTTGAAGGAAAAAGGGCAGACAAGCATAGTCGAGGTAGAAAAAGAATTGACCAATCCTAAAAATAATTTGAATAGTGGGACTAAAGCCACCAATGCTCAAGAAGATGTATTGCATGGGTAGCATCCTTCGGTAGCAAACATCCCACTAACATGGCCATTCATTTACATCAATCCAGTAATAGCATCCCATTTAATTCAAGGATTTCAAGGCATAGGCACTTCACTAGTAAGGCTTATAATCCTGAACCTCAATGAGCAAATGAAGTAAGAGAAATAAAAGAGGCCCTCAAAAAATGATGAAGACTTGGACAAGTATCAATAACTGGAGAAGCTCTTTCGAGCTGTTGAAGGAAATAACAAATTTGGAATCTTAGATGCAAAATCATTGGGGTTGGTTTTAAGTCTCATTATCCTGCCCAAGTTTAAAGTGTCTGATTTTGAAAAATACAATGAAACTACTGACCCGCACCCATCTTCGCATGTACTGTCGAAAAATGGCAGGGTATAAAGAGAACGAGAACCTACTAATCCATTGCTTCCAGGATAGTCTGACTGGGGCAGCTCTCCGATGGTATATAGGGCTTGATCGTGTAAGAATTCAAGCATTGGCAGATTAGGCATGCATATTCCTTGAACAGTATAAGCATTTGTCTGATTGGGCTCTAGAACGCCTTTCCCTCATGAATATGGAGAAGAAATATTCTAAGAGCTTTAGGCAATATGCTCAGAGATGGAGAAAGGAGGCAGCTCCCTCTGATTGAAAAAAATGATGGTAATGTTTGTTGGCATCCTATGAGCTCCTTAAACAAAAGACTAGTAGGAAGCACCACGAAAAATTTTGCCAATATGGCTATATCGAGCGTAATAATTGAGAATGCCGTCAAAAGCGATAAGATATCCATTGGGGAATCATTTGGATCATTAAGAATACAGTAAATAAGGGTAAAGAGAAAGAGGTGAATGTTGCTGGCAAAAATCATACTAGGTGTAATCAAAGTCTGCATCCAACACAGCCTATATACCTCCTAAATATGTTAAATGCAGGTCTTAATCCTTACTCCCCCGTACCACAATCAGTTCATACCACCAGGTTTACTCTAGCAATGAGCTTTACACTATATCCTACTCAAAATACAACCCACAGTGCATAACCTCATAACATGAATAACGCAAAAGCTCTAAACAATCAATGAGCAACCCAAGAAAAAGAGCACTTTGAACCACTCCCTTAATCCTATAAAAAGATTTACTCTCGCTTATTGGTAGGTAAACTAGTGGCCCTAGTGTTCATAAACCCAGGATCACCATCATACTCCAGATGGTATGGTAAGAATGCTAATTGTGACTACCATGCTAGAGCCATAAGGCCATTCCATTGAGAACTGCACTTTATTTAAAAGAAAGATGTAGGGTCTACTAGAAAAAAGAATGGTTAAGATCGAACAAGGGCTTGGACCAAATGTTGGAGCCAATCTATTCCCTAATCATTCCAAATCGAGAGTGAATATGATCATCGATGGGAAAGGTTGTTGGGTTGAAAGAGCCTTGAAAAAGTTAAAACCTTGATGAGCCAGGTTTGGCAAGCTTTCATGAAAGTTGGAATAGTAACAGATGATAAAAATCAAAGAAAGAATGCCACTAAAACATCCTACTGCCACCGCAGTCAAGGACACTATTTGCAACATTGCCTATCATTCTTGGAAATGGTCCAAGATTAAGTTCTATAAGGAGTGGGATAAACACGTTGATCAATTTATTAAAGCCATAGATGAGGAGAGGCTTACTGATGATCGAATCTCAAGTTATCTGTCTCTTATGGGCATGGAAAAGAGAGCTAATGAAAGTTTTAAAGAGTATGCTTCGAGATGGATCGAGGAAGCTTCCCAGATTCATCCCTTATTGACAGAAAAAAAGATGATTGTTAGATTCATTGGCATATTGCAAGCCTCTTATTACGAAAAGGTAGCGTAAATCTTCTTGAAAAGCTTCATGAATGTAGTTGTACTTTGTGGGATGATCAATGAGGTTATGAAAAATGAATTGTGTAGAAAAAATATCTAAAAAGACAAAGGAAAAAAATAAAGGCTAATCAGTAATCGAAACTCGACACTAAAGCTAGTTCGTCTGAAACTCATGCTGAGTTAGACCTAAAGAGAATAGTCATTGAAGAAAACTGCGAGATTGTAGAAAACATAGAATAGGTCAGAATGCCAATGAATTTGGTTTGGCAAATCCTGGTGTAAGCTACGCTACTTAATCCAGCAAAAAAGACAAAAAAAAATCGATTGCTTCTGTGATTTCTATATTGTTTATGGTCATACTCTTCAAACATGCAAAGAGTTTCACGCTATGTTTTAAATGATGATGAACGAGGGTAGCAATGAATTCTATGATGAAAAGCAAACCCTGTATATCGAGTCTGCAAATGCATCACCGTCTGTCAACACTATAAAAGAAGAAAAAAGCAATCCTACTTATGGGGTTGGAAGGTCATTGATCTTGTATAATAATCGATTGAGAGTCAAAGCTGCCGTTATTCAGCCCATGCGAAAGATGATCATTCAACTTCTATCTCCTTTCCCTTATAAAGATGGTAAGACAGTTCCTTGGAACTATGAAAACAAAATCTTAAAATTTAGTTAGTAAGCAGCAAGCGTTGACCTTTTAGGGATAAGTCACCTAACCCAGAGTAGCTGATGTTACACCTTGTGGCATTATGAAGTAAAACTCAGCAAGAGAAGACCAGTCTCGTTCCTTAAGCACTAAAATTTGTAATTAAAAACTCAGATTCGGTAGTTTTTAAATAGCCAGTGAATAAGAAAGAAGCTACAGAATTCCTCAAGTTCATCAAACATAGCAATTAGTTGAACAAGCAATCTATCGAGATATTTATGTTGTCACTACTGTTGAATTTTAAAGCTTACAGGAATGCCCTTCTCAAAGTTTTAAATGAGGTCTATGTCCTTCCCAACATTTCTATAGGTCAGTTGGATCACTTAGCAAGCGACGCCACTACCGATAATTACATATCCTTTAGCGATGATGAAATCCCGCACAGAGGAAGAGGAAACTACAAAGCCCTTCATAAAACCACATATTGTAAAAGCATCACATTGCCCAAGGTACTTATTAATAACGGGTCAGCTTTAAATGTAATACGTATGTCATTCTTTAACAAGCTCCCCATTGACGTATCTCATATCCAGAATAGTTGTACAATTATGTAAGCATTCGACGAAACTTACTTGAATGTTGTAGGGAACATCACTATTCCACTTCAAATCAGCCTATGTACTTACGAAGTTGACTTCCATGTGATGGACATTGCTCTATCGTATAATTGCTTGTTGGGAAGACCTTGGATTCATTCTACTGCAACAGTACCATCATTTTTGCACCAAAAGTTTAAATTCATCATGGAGAATAAAGTTGTCAGTATCAGAATAGAAGAAGATATCATTGCTGCTACCTCAACTGATGCCTCATATCTCGAACTTGATGAAGATATCCCACAATCCTCTTTCCAATCCTTTGAGTTTGTCAATGCTACTTATGTTAAGGAAGGGTTGCCAATAGTTCAGCCTTGCCTACTAGAGAGTGCTCATATGGGTTTGAAGTTGACTATCAACAAAGTGCCCAGATTGGAAAGGGATTCAAAAAACACCTATAACGGATTGCTAAAGGGTTAAAAGTTGTCAACTAGATCGATAAAAGAGGGCTAGGATTCAAGCCTAATGTACAGCAAAAAGGAAAACAAGCTCAGTAAAAGCATGAAAAGAGGATGGCTCGTCTATTAGGATGAGACATGAAGGATGAGCCAATGATATTCCCACAACTTTGAGAAACTTTTCTCCTAGGGGGACATGTAAATATTAGCTCTGCTAATGTTATGCTCATACTGAATAAAGCATTCGAGGATTTCTTCATCAATGTGATTGATAAGTCAGAGATGTCAAATATAAGTCTAAAGACTGGTCTGTGCCCTCCAGGATTTATTCCGAGTGTTTAGACTACGACTGAGATTCATGTACTATTCAAATCTATTTCAAAGTAATGCTATGAACAAATCCTATATGCTCTTGCCTAAAAGCATTGAAGGATCCTTTGTAAGGGCATCTTTTATTAAGTGTTATCAATGAAAATGACTAAGCATTATGCATTTCATTCTTTATGTTCATAGTTCTTGTTAACCTCAGGCCTTTCTTTACATATTGTTCAACCTGTATTGTTCTTTTTCATATTTTTAAGTACCTTGATAAAGGTGACATAAATATTCATACTGAAACTTTAAAAATTGATTTTGAGCAACTAATTTGTGCTAATAAGGTTGAATCTGAAAAGGATCCTGAAGAGAACCTTATACCTTTAGACCTACTGATACTAGTTGAACAGGAAGAAAAATAGATATTACCTCGTGAAAAACCCACCGAAACCATAAACCTTAGAATAAAAGAATATAAGAAAGAAGTCAAAATCGAAACTTTCATAAAACCATCAACTTGAGCTGAACTAATGAGTCTCCTCCAATAATATCGGGATGTGTTCGCCTGGTTCTACCTAGACATGCCTATATTAGATACCAACATTGTGGTCCATAAACTTTCCCTTAAACCTGAGTGTAAGCCCATAAAACAAAAGCTGAGAAGGATGACACCTGAAATGCTTCTGAAGATTGAAGAAAAAAGTGAAGAAGCAATTTGGAGCAGGGTTTCTTGAGGTGGCCAAATATCCTAAATGGGTAGAAATATAGTCCCAATTCCTAAGAAGAATAGTAAAGTGTGGACGTGTGTAGATTATAAGGATTTAAATAGAGCCAACCCAAAATATAATTTCCCTTTACCATACATTGACAACTTAGTAGACAACACTGCCAAAAGCACACTGTTTTCCATCATGGATGGGTTTTTAGGCTATAACCAAATCAAAATGGTAGCTGAAGACATGGAAAAACCATCTTCGTAGCCATGTAGGACATTTTCTGCTAGAAAGTGATGCCTAAATGATGGGGCAACTTACCAAAGGGCAATGGTAACATTGTTCCATGATCTCATGCATAAGAAAATTAAGGTCTATATGGATGATATGATCTCCAAATCGCCAAAAGAGTGAACATGTGGCCAGTTTCTAAAAATTCTTCAAAAGGCTTTACAAATACCAGCTCAAGCTAAATCTTGCCAAATGCACATTCGGTGCCACATCTAGTAAACTATTAGGTTTCATGTGAGTGAAAAAGGAATAGAGGTTGATCCTGACAAGGTAAGGCCATTTAGAATCTGCCACTACCTTGAACTCAAAAGGAAGTGAAAAGTTTCTTGGGAAGACTGAACTACATAGCCCAATTCATATCTTAGTTGACCGATAAATGCAATTCAATCTTTTAGCTGCTTCAAAAATAAAATCCTAGAGAATTGAATCAATAATGCCAATAAGCTTTTGATAAGGTCAAACATTACCTTTTAAACGCTCTGATACTTCTGCCACCAGTGCCTGGCCAATCGCTAATCTTGTATCTATCAATTCTAGACAAGTCGATGGGCTATGTTTTAGGACAACATGACAAATTAGGAAAGAAGGAACATGCTATCTTACAATTCTATATAAGTGAAATAAAAAATAATAATTATTCATTCGTAGAGAAGCTATGTTGTGCTATAGCTTGGACAGCCTAAAGGTTAAAGTAATACATGTTGTACCACACTACGTGGCTAATCGCCAAGCTTGATCCCATCAAGTATTTGTGCAAAGCTCCTGCCTTGTCCAAGAGGTCAGCCAGATGGCAAGTTATGGTTTTTAAGTTTGATATCGTGTATGTAACTAGAAAGCCATCAAAGGTAGTGCAATAGCAGACTTTTTGGCAAGTCGAGCCATAGATGACTATCAGCCTTTAGAATTCAAGTTTCCTTACGAAGACTTGATGTGCATATCTAAGGCAAAGAACACTGTCAAGGGTAGGTCATCATGGAAAATGCACTTTGATGGAGCTTCAAATGCACTAGGGCATGGAATTGGGGTAATTTTTATCTCACTTGAGGGAAACCATTACCCTTTCATAGCCAAATTAAACTTTGACTGCACCAACAACATAGCTAAATATGATGCCTGCATCATAAGACTCTATTCGGCCTTCGTCATTTACCAATTGAAAAGAGAATGGCAAACATGTGATGCTAAACTGATCCACTACAGGAATCTAATATCAGAGCTCCAAAAAGAGTTTGATGATATCAGCTTTCAATATCTACCTCAAAAACAGAACCAAATTGCTGATGCCTTAGCCACTTTATCATTCATGTTCAAAGTCAATCAAGAATCGAATGTCGCTCCTATTTAAATGAGCATCTATACAACCCCAGCACATTGTCAGAATGTTGGAGAAGAGAAAGACAGTTTGCCATGGTATCATGACATCCTTCAGTACATCAAAGATCAATGGTACCTAAAAAATGCCACCAAAACTGACAATCATCAGATAATTAGCTGCGAATTTTATTTTGAATGGTAGGATTTTGTACAATAAAGGCTGGGATCAGGTGTTACTCTGATGTATGGATGCCTTCGAAGCCAAAAGAATACTTGAAGAAGTTCATGAAAGAATTTATGGTATGTATGCTAATGGACACTGAATGGCAAGACAAGTAATGTGATCAGGCTACCATTGGTTAACTCTTGAAAAGGATTGCATTAACTATGCTCGAAAGTGTCACAAATGCCAAATCTACACTGGCAAAATCCATGCCCCACTAACATTTCTACATGTTATGACAACTCCATAGACTTTTTTTATACGGGGCATGGACATGATGGGACCAATTACCCCTAAGGCTTCTAATAGGGATCGCTTTATTCTGGTCGCAATCGATTATTTCACCAAGTGGGTAGAAGCAGCTTCTTATGCCAATGTCACTAGATCTATCATATGCAAAATTGTAAAATGTAACATCATTTGTAGATATGGTCTTCCTAAATAGATCATCACGGATAATGTGCTTAATCGGAGAAACAAGATGATGCAAGCATTCGACTTTTAGTTCACGATTCAGCATGGAAACTCTGTCCCATACCAACCAAAAATGAATGGGGCAGTTGAAGCAGCCAACAAGAATATCAAGAAGATAGTCGAAAAGATGGTCGAGACATATAAAGATTGACATGAAAAGTCACTTTTTGCATTACATGCCTATCGTATGGCAATATAAACTTTTAGAATCTTGATGGAATCCTAACTTAAAGAAACTGAATAGGTTAAGAGTCGATATGAGCAACTTAATCTCATTTTAGAGAAAAAAATTAAAGCCATTTGTCATAGGCAATTGTAACCAAAGCGGATGATGAGGGCCCATAACAAAAAAGTTTATTTTCGTCAATTTCAAGAAGATGACCTGGTACTCAAATAAATTCTCCCAATCCATAAAGATGCTTACAAAAAAAAGACCCCAAATTGGGAAGGGCCATAAGTGGTGAAACGCATATTCTCTGAAGGAACCCTAATCTTAAACAAGATGGATGGCAGTTACCTACCCAATCCTATGAACTCTGATTTTGTTAAAAAATGCTATGTTTGAAAGGAGTTTAGGATGAAACCTGAAAGGGCATTTTATTAGTCCTTCGTCTACCATTATCCAAAAATAAAACAAAACAAACAAAACAAAACGAAAACAAAAAGAAAGAAGAAAGAAAAAAACTAGCTTAAGTTGAAAACCTAAGAGGGTGGCTTAAGCGACCAGACTCTTTTACCTTATATTCACAACTCTGATCAAGACACCAAGCCATAACATAACCCACATGTTCTATGCTGACCAACCCTACCAAACTTTATCCATACTTGCACTTAAAAATAGAAACTACCTTACTTTGAGGCCCTTATCCCACCATGGCGCAATCTAAGTAATCTTTTTATGAGTCAGCCAGCACCAAAAGGATTAATTACTCAAGAGAAATCTCTAAAAACACTCAATGGAGAATTCATGTCGTCAGTATCAAAGCCAATTAACTAGAAAAACTTCTCTTGTCTCATTTGTATTTTCAAATCTTTCACAATCTCATAAGTAACTCTCTTTCTTTGAATGAAAATACAATTACTTAATTTCTCATAAAATCTTTTTGCAACCCTCCATTCCATGTTGCATCATGTTTATCATTTAATTGATAATGCTAATAAATAACAAAACTGATTACATAATTGTTTAGCATTACTTAGAAAGATATAACTTTGCAGGAGCTTTGTTTCTTGTTGAAGACTAAGAATGAACTCTTGAGGCCATAATCGATCTTGCTCTAGGACCCCACATCTTAAAAATATGCTCAAAACCTCCTCCCAATAAATAATCATGGACCTCCTATACCTTCGAAGAAAAGACAACCTTAACATTAAAAGCCTCTAGAAATCTAGAGCAAAATTGACAAACCCTGGGCAAAAGGCCACCTTTCAAAGCTGAAGAAGGCCAAAACCAATAACTAGATAAGGCTTTTAAAGTCATTATTGTTACATCATTTAGACAAGCACTTGCATCCCCATGCATTATGAAGCATTTAACATCCTATAGGTACTAGCTTCCATATATAGAAGTCAAATTTGTAGGGAACCTAAGGTATAATTTTTTGATTTTGAGAAACCTCAAAAAGCCTCAAGTAAGTATCTCTGACCCTACGTGCTCATTGAAAATCACCCAAGAGGGGTATCTAAACTTAATTTCCTTTTAGTCTTCAAAGAGCAGGATGCTTTTCCTGACTTACCACAAAGCCCACACAAGCTGGTGGCACTTACCTACCTCAATCCTCAAAGAGCAAGACACTTATTAAAGCCCACATAAGCTAGTGGCACCTACATACCTCAGTCCTCAAAGAGCATGATGCTTATCAAGACAAAGCCCACACAAGTTGGTTCCACCTACGTACCTTAGTCTTCAAAGAGCATGATGTCTTTTCTTACCTACCTTAAAGCCTACATAAGCTGGTGCCACCTGTCTACCTTAGTTCACAAAAAGCTGGACGTTTTTCTTTACCTACATTAAAGCCCATACAAGCTGGTGACACCTGTCTACCTTAGTCTATAAAGAGCTAGATGTCTTTTCTTACCTACCTTAAAGCCCACACAAGCTGATGGCACCTATCTACCTCAGTCCACAAAGAGCTAGATGTTTTCTTTACTTACCTTAAAGCCCACACAAGCTGGTGACATTTGTCTACCTTAGTCTACAAAGAGATGGATGTCTTTTTTTACCTATCTCGAAGCCTATATAAGTCGATGGCATCTGTTTAGGGTTAAATCCAATAAATAACCTAGTAAAAAAGTCAAACCTTATAAAACACATCAAAATCTTTTTCTCTGCCAGTGTATTTAACCCATCTTGATGTGATACTAAATAAATCTTTACTTTTCTGCAGGCATACGAAACCATTATCTTACTCGAACAAAATGGTGTCTATTTGCCTTTACTCTATTTTTAATATTTAACAACAACCAAAGAGGGACAACTGTAGACACCTCATTTTATCCGGCCTACTTTTGGCACCTTAGGACTCAATTAAATGATGATAAAATTAAAAATTAAAATAAAATTAAGGGATAATTATCGATGCCATGTCGCCAGGTACTATTAGGTGACATAGTGCCAGGCAAAAATTTTTTTTGGGAAAGTCTGAAATGCTTATAGGCTATATTAAAGGAAAATATAAAAATAAGGCATCAAAGGCCACTTTTCATGGTGTCACGAAGGTCATTCAAATGAATACACAGATCAATTTCTTGTTATTTGTGACCCAGTTGAGGTAACTTAGGAAACCACAAGTATGCATAAGCTGTATTGGTGCATAAGTATTGATATGGGGCTTTTCGTTGCCAAAAACTTAAATTTTCACATCTAGTATCGATACAAGAGGGTGTGGTATCGATACTTAAGGTGTGGTATCGATACATAGCTTGCTTGTATCGATACAAACCTTGGTAGTAGCTAAAGTTATGATTTTTGACAAAATGTATCGATACACAAGCATGAGTATCGATACAAATCCATGGAGTATTGATACATGCCTCTAAGTCTTGAGACTAGAAACATTTTTTGCTCTTAATATCGATACATAGCTTATTTTATCGATACTCATGGGTAAAAAGTACCTTGTGTATCAATACAACATGCTTTGTATCAATACACCAAGGCATTTTTGCCTAGTTTGGACTATTTTTTAGCCTTCAAAAATCTAAATATGTTTTTTGCACCAAGAATCCATCATAAAACATTGCAAACCTTGACTATAGGCTTATGATCTGATTTAAACCAAATTTGAAAGCCCAAATAGCCAATGACAAAGGTCACTTTCATAAAATATATTGTTGTAAGAAGGTATGACAAGTATATCTCTCGCTGTAGGCTATCATAGCCTTTCTACCTCCCTGCTCAGCATGGCAGAGCCAATAAGAAAAAATCAATTGAGCATAGTAGTTGGAGATGTCCCTTGGTGTAGGAGAGAAAGATAAAAAAAATGCCCTTGCTTTGTCTCCTAAAGGCATTAGCTCAGCAATGAATTTAGAGGGGGACTTCTAGCTATCTCAAGAAAAAAAATTTCAAAAAAGCTCTAGCAATCTCAGAAAAGACTCCATCCATTCTGAAAAATCCTCCAGCAATCCCAAGTTCCAAAAGCTCACCAAAAATATTATTCCATTACCTTTAACCTTCAGCCATCCTACATTTTCATAGCTCTCTAAAACCACCACCAGCAAACCTTTAAAAATTCAATCTTTCACACTTTCACCCTCAAAAACTTATTCTTTTCATCATTTTCTTGCTAAGTAATAGTAAATAGAGGGAAGAAACTGAGCTTATAACCACTGCTTTAAGAAATTAGGAGAGTTCAAGCTTTTGTTGGTATATTTTCTACCTTGTTCCATACATTTTATGTTTTGATCATCCACTTTTTTATAGTGAGCCCTTCATGCTACCATGACCCTCCTCAGACTCTCATGCATTATTGTAATCTTGGTTGTGGTAGTCTTAAGATCTTAATGACCCTCTTGACACTTTGATGCTGTTTGGATATATAAACTCATCATACGTCATTTTTATCATTACACAACCTTTGTTCATGCATTTCTTGCCATGTTCCTTCTATATTCACATATCCATTTCATATTTAAATGGTCACCTTAACATGCCTTATGTTTATTCATACATTTTCTTATGTTTTAAGTAGTCTTATGAAACAAAAATACTGTCTTGATAACTTCAGCATCTGTTCCTTTGTTTAAACATGTTTATATCATCTCCATGCACCTTATTTGTCATCTTTTTGCATTTTTGTCACCCATTTTCATGTCAAAATGTCATCTTTATATGTTTGCATGTTTAATCCATGTTTATCATTGTATGCTCTATATTTTGTTTGTGACCTCTCCGTTAAAATGCTTGCTTGTTTTCTGAAAAGCCAATTTTTAGAAAAATCCTCAAGTTAAGTTCACACTACCTCTGATAGATGAAGAATAGCATGGACTTAATGCTTTCATGAAATTGGTATTCCAATCTTGAAGATAAAACAAACATTTTAGCTCTGGATTCATGATGACACAAGTTTAAAGATGCTATTTTTCAAGCAAAAGAACCTATTTTGGTTGGGAGATACTAAGGCCTGATCTCAAGTTTAACACCTTTATGGCGTGGTCAATGGGTTGTTTCATTATCTCAAACTGCTTTGGGATTGTGGAATGAACACATGATGCCTGTGGCATTCTTTCCCTTATGTTATGGATGTTCGAACGTCCAAAATTTGAGTTCGACCCTTAGGAACCCAAAAAATCAAATGATCCCCTGTTTTCATCTTGGTGATGCATTAGTCTGAATTTTAAAATTCATTTTGAACTATAAAATATTTTCTTTGATTTTTAAAATATTTTTCCCTTACAAGGAATCAAATTACCTTTCTAACGGTATCTTGTCTACCCTCGAATCATCCCAGATGAGGGAGCTATGAGTTTTTGAACCTTTGTTGTTCGGAACCCTTAGAACCATAGTGTGATATTCTGTTTGAATCATTTTTTCCCATCAAATGATTTTTATGAAATTTTTAAATATTTTTCTTACAAAGTTCACAAAAGTCCCCTTCCGAAAAGGTATTATTCATGATCTAACGATTCCAAATAAGTCTGGAACAATTTTTTTAAAATCCATTATGCCCTTTTACTTGTACATGCTGCCAGTGTCAAGATAGTTCTAACTTTAAAATTTAATTTCACCTAGAAAGTAATTTTTTAAGATTTTTGAAATATTTTTACATTAAACCTTATCAAGTTACCTTTCCAACGGTCCTTTGTTTACCCCTTGAAGCCTTTGGATGCGCCAGACATAAATTGGGGAAAGAAGATGGCATAATGCTATCCCCTATTTTTTAACTTAATTTCTAAATCTCCTTTTATCGAAACATTCGAACATCTTGAAATCCACCCGATTGGTTCCCACACAGCATAAGCCCTTTAGACTTGGATCAAGGGTAAAATACAAAAATGATTTCATACTAGATATCTCTTTCCACCATATTAAAATTTTCACTAGTGGGGATACTCCAACTTAATCAAAAATTCAAAATTTATCTTTATTCTTAAATATTTTCCTAACTCTACTTTGGGGATACTCTAACCCCACCTTTCTGAGGGGATACTCCAACCCCACTTTACCTCAAAAAAATCTAAGATTTTCTTTCGGATGCGTCAGACTACTTTGATTAAAATCATCTTTGACCCTCTAAATTACCATCGAAACTAAACCAATCTCTAAAATTGTCATCCCAGTTTTCTTCAATAATCAAAGGCAATTATAAGATACATTTTGATTATCCCTTCTTTTTACGTTCTTTTGTTTGTGATTGCTTGTTCATGATATTATTATATTTCTCTTTTTTTGTCTTAATAACTCGTTTCTTTTTGTAATGATTATCGTGCATCCAGGTTTAAAATTTGTTTTTTCAATAAAACTTACAAGACTATGTTCTGTGGTGGTATCTCTCCGATGCCTAATACGAAACATCCAAATTTTTTAAAATCCAATCCAAGCATCATTTTCCCAAAAATCCTTGTGTTCCTCACATCTCCAAAGAGCATCGGTGAGCTAATTTTCTTTTTAAAAAAAAACGGATCTAAATTTACAAAACTTCATGCATTAAAAGGGATTATATCTAAATAAAGACTAAATAAAACTAATTTAATAGAGACCAAATTGAGACATAGTTAGTAGGTATCGATTTCGAGCATCGTAGTGATGTTAATCCTTTCCCATGCGTAATCAACTCCCAAACCCAACCAACAAATCTCTGAACTTTCCAAACCTTGAAATCAATGTTTCAAATTTCGTGACTTGAAGTATTGTTTTCAATAGGCATCTGATCCTGCCTAGCCTAAAATAATCAGTGGCAACTCCAAGTTTATGGCCACTTCATGGTAGCCACCCGAGACTCGATTAGACGAGTGATTCACCAACGATCTCCCTCACTTTCACATCATTATGCCTAATCCAAATCCTGATGATGGGATAACTCAAAGGCTCGACCACAACCAACCATCATTTATTTTAAGTCGAGCGCACCATGCCCTTCGGATCATCCAAAGTTTTAAAGACGGGTACGTGGTGATAAAAAAGTTTAGTGCGATGGAATATGGCCAAAAAAGAGGTGGAAGTTGCAGCATACTTTTGTATATCTATGTTATTCCGATGATTTTTAAGAAAAATCAAGTAAACAAATGAAAATAGGGCATCAGAAGGAACATTTTAGGTGAAATTTTAGAACTTTTTGGGTTTTGTAAGGCGGGATGACGGTGGAGGGTTATAGGATTCTGGGAATTATGACAGTTTATGAGTTAGGGATGAATGAGTGAAAGAGATAAGGATAGGGAGTGAAAAAGATTGATCGATAGAGAGAGAAAGAGCAATTCCACACTCATCCAGCAAGAGCCTAAAATAACCATTTAGCCCTTCCATCTAAATGGCAATTTCGAGCAAACATGGAATAACTTTTTTTTCTCCAAAATGCCCATTTCCCAAAACATGAATATTAGAAGATTTAAGTCAAAAAAATCAACAAAACTCACAAATATCATCAACAATAGTAAAAAAGATAATGAGAAAGAATTTTCTCTCTCCTCTTGTTTGGCTTTAGGATGGTTGTAGAGGGTTTTGTGGTTTAGAATTAATGGAGGAGGAAAGGGAGACCAAGTTAAATAACATATCAGCGAATCAAAGAGTTTAGTGCTGTGGAAGATGGCCAAAAAGGAGGTGGAAGCCACGACGTACTTTTGTAAATCTATGTTATTCCAGTGATTTTTACGAAAATCAAGTTGATAAATGAAAAGAAGGGATCAGAAGGAACACTTTGGGTGAAATTTCAGAACTTTCTGGGTTTTGTAAGGCGCGATGACAGTGGAAGGCTGCTGGATTATGGGAATTAAGGCAGATTGATCGGTAGAGAGAGAAAAAGAGGTTGAGAATGAAAAAACTAAATAAAGTACATATAATTATAAATAAATTATTTTTTATTAATAGATTACTATATATAAATATATAAATCTTTTGTAATATATAAATAATCTATTATATAAATATTTAATATTTTCGTGAGAGTTTTTATTTAGTATATAAATATTTTATATTTAAATATTTTATATAAAATATATTTATATTTTAAATAATATTATTTTAAATATTATTCTAAATAACATTTTTAAGTATTATTTATTAAAATATTTGTAAATAATAATTTTTATTAAAAAATTTTGTAAAGAATTTTACCAATTTTATTTTTTTAATTTATTAATAAATATAATTAATTTAAATTTATATAAATATTTAATAATAATATAAATAAAATCTTATTTAGTTAATTCAATGTTAATGATGTAATTTTATACTTATACCTATGTATTCTTCAACCTTATTTTACTCAACCAAACAATATAATATTATTACTTGTTTGTTCAATTCAATCAATCAAATTAAGTAATATTTATTATTTTTTCATTTCATTCTTATTTAATAGTTATTTATTTTTTTATTTTATTTCAATTATCTAAACGTGCACTTAATAATTAAGAATTACTCTTAAGAATTTTGAAATCATTGCCTAATAATAGTTAAACTAAAAACGAAGGAATTCCGTACCAGATGGAACTTCCATTGATTGAGTCAACAGCTGAAATGCCAATTTTTTTAATTCCTGCAACGAGGATTTTATAAACGTTTCATTTCATCCAAGTATTTCTCAACATGGATTTGTGAACTTGTAATTTGAAGTTTCTAGTTTGAGTGATCCGGGGACCTTGCCGGAGATGACCCAGCTGCAATAGCTCACTCCTGGGTATACCCAGCAACAACTCATGGGTTGGCTCGAAAGCATGGGCTGGGTAGACATATCCAACCCACTATTTCAATCTGTGGAATTCCCAACTCATTGGTCCAATACGGCTGAGAGCTTGGGCTACACCAGTTGCGGCTAGTTCTTTTGACCCATTAGAGCCTGCGGGAAGGGAGCCATTCAGAAATGATGTTTTACGATACATCACATTCCTGATTAAGACAAGCTGATGAGCAATGAGTTCCCCCAATTTGTTAATACATGCATGCTACTAATTAGTAATTCTGAGTAATGCCCAATCTCAAATAGAAGCAACAAGAGCTCCAACTGAAGTCATTCCAGCAATTGAAGCAAAATCAAATGTCTGTTCACAATATATCCTTGGTAGCACGTGTAGCACCCTCAACCCACAGGCCACAGCCTAAACTGTAATTAAAGGTTTTAACCTTCTAACCAACAATCCAGATCGTCATATGGCTTAAAATAAAAGCCTCAAATATAAACTTAATAATCAAAATTAGTACAGCAACAGTAGTAAAACATGCTTACAGTTCCAGTTTCCAGAGCAACTCCAAAATACAAATTAATGGGGAGATTGTTTGGGATCAAATACGCTCAAACTTGCATACCAATAAATCGAAAGCTTGATCTGCAAAAATTGAAAACAAATTTAATGAGACACAAAGCCCATCAAGTAAGACTTACTGTATATAGTCAGGGAAATGGCATTCAATTCTAGTAAGGAAAAGTTAAAAAGACCAATTGAGACATTTACATGATTTCCGAGTAGGGTATTCATAAGGTTCTAAACAAGACTAATCAAGAGACTAACACTTATGATTCATGGTCTAAACATTGTTGCCTAATATCCAATTCTAGGCAACAATTAAAATATTTGTTGGCTAAAAGTGATTTCAGGTAACTGCGACAAACTATTAACCAAGATCATTTTTTTTCTGGTGAGGGGCTCGATGGTAAATATGGGTATAAGAAAATTAATTGAGTCAAATTCATAATCGGTCTTTTTTTTTTTAATATCTCATTTTTATTTATAATCTTAAAAAATTATGTTTACCATATAATTAAATATTTTATCTATTCATTTTCTTTGATATTCAAAAACCATAAATTAATAAATATATCTACCTAAAAAATAAATCTAAAACCCTTTTTTCCTTTAAATTATCTTTTAAGGGTAGTTATTATTATTATTATTATTATTATTATTATTATTATAAATCTAAACTTATGTAGGATAGATAAACATGATAAATTGAATGTGGAGCTTTTGGGCGTAGGAGAAGGACAAAGATTAGGTGGTGAGCTGAAATTGAAAAAAACTGATACTCGAAGTTGATATTATTAGTCACCGTAGTCTCATTTCATTCTTGCAAAACGATGAGGATTATAACGTCTTTTAGGTGTAGAATTGAATGATTGTAAGATTAGAGAGGGCTGCTGGCTTTGTTGCAAGAAATTGATGCGAGGCAATGTTTGTCGTCAAAGGAATCATTCTGCAGATCGGCTAAGCAAATTTGGCGCCTGCCTCTCACAATCCGGTCAGTTTTGAAAAAAAAAAAAAAAAAAATTCTATTAATGTGAAATATTTTAATTTTTTAAAAATTAAATTAAAATTAAAAATAAAAAGTATTTATAATCAAATCAAATTTCATCAGTTCAAGTTAATTTAATTTATTGATTTTTTTTTTCAATTTAAAAAACTCTTTCTTTATATTATAAAAAAACAAAACTAATTAAAAATAGAATTTCATTATGCTTGAATAATTATAATTTTTTAATTTATGAATCAAAAATAAAATAAATCAAATATATTTAATTGTTATTTAAATCGAAACGAATAAAATGCACTAAAAATCAAACTGAACACTATTAATTTTTATTTTTTTATCCTTATCTTGCATAGTCACTATGATTAATGATTCATTTAGCATTGCTGTTGATACAGCTTTTAAGGTCAAAAACTGTTTTTCACTATAAATACAATGCCAAGTAAGTAAAAAAAAATAAATATTTAAAATCATGGTTCGATAATCTAAACTAAAAACTTAAAATATACAGTTTTTACGATTTTAAAACTAATTTTTGAACTTTATTATCCTCGTTTCTTTAAATATTTTTTTTTTTACATTTTAACACTTCAAAGTATTTTTTTTTACAATAATATTAAATAATTAAAAGTTCTTAAAGCACATTTTTATCATACTTTTTAAATATATTTTTTTAAAAATTTAAATATCTTGGAATTTAATAATTTTTTAATAATAATGCTAAATTAATCTTGAGTTTATTTACGTCGAGATATAAAATTGTTTGGAGGAAAATTCTGGTGTGGTTGGCTTTCTTGAGATTGTAATTTTTATAGGTTTTCTATTTAGTGCTAAAATAATATTAATATTAAAAAAAAAACCTCTAACTTAAAACTGGTTTAATTATCATCACATCATTCTTTTTTGTTATAAAGATTCTTACTATTTTATCCAAAGATAATTAATACGTTCTTAAATAAATCTAAGAATGGATTAACACATGTTTAAACCATTTTTAATTAATTTTCGTGATATAAAATTATTAAAATTTCAACTATAGTTTAATTTTAAAAAATTGAATAAATTACTTTCTGGATAAAACAGTGAAAGTCTTGATATCTTTATCGTTTAATAAAACGTTTTAACATTGTTTTTCATTAACGTGGAGAATTTTTTGCAAAATATTTTCCTGTTTAACTGAAAATTGTTTCCATTAGTTAAAAGGAAATTTTCCTTTTAAGGAAAAAATAGAGCGATAAAAAAGAAAAAAGGGAAAAAAAAAAAAAAAGTTAAAACTCTGTAATTTGTTGTAGGCAGGGCAGCCAAACCCCAGCCCAAATCCGCAAATCTAGTTAATCACCCCCGAAATCTCACTCAAGTCAAACCACCTTCAACTCCTCCATGGACTTCCCCCGTAACCAGTCGACAAACTCCCCGTCCTCCTCCTCCTCCACCTCATCCTCCACTGGCCACCACCCTCCTCCCTCCACCACCACCGACAACGATCCGATGCACTCCTGGTGGGAATCCGTCTCCAAACAACGTTCCCGCATCCTCTCGCTCTCTTATCTCCTCCCATCCGATGGAATCACACTTTCATCCTTAGCCGATTCCGACCGCCCGGCTCTTTCTCTCCTCTCCTCACCCGCCGCTTACTCCCTAATTTCCTCTGCCCTATCATCTTCCTCCTCTGGCTTCGGTTCTGACCCTCTCTGCCAATGGCTCTACGAAACTTTCCAATCCTCGGATCCTCATCTCCGCCTTCTCGTCCTCTCTTTCCTCCCTCTCCTCTCCGGCATCTACCTTTCGCGTATCCACTCCTCGGATTCTTCTTCCCTCCCTTCCCTCGCTGGCTTCGAAGCTGTTCTCCTTGCCATTTACTCTTCCGAAGCCAAATCCCGTTCTGGAAAACCTCTCCTTGTTCAAATTCCCGACCTCTCCCAGCCCTCTCTGTACCACTCTCCTCGCAACAAGCCCGTTAATGAAAGATCTAGACAATCAGTCGGCGTTTTGTCACCTCCTCTCGAGCCGCATTTAGCCGTTAAATCAACTAAGCGAGCCATCATCGTCGGAACCGCGCTTGATTGCTATTACAAACAAATCTCTCAAATTCCGGCTTGGTCTAAGCTGGAATTTTGCAAATTCGCCGCCTCTTGGGCGGGGCAAGATTGTCCTTGCAGAAACAAATTTGACGGGGATGATCACGATCACCACGAAGTCGGTAATGGAAACAGTAATGGATACGATCGCCTTTTAAGGGAGGATTCGGGGTTTAGTAACGGAACGAGAACCCGCGACGATGATGACGTTAACAAGGAAGATGATGTGATAAAGGATGTGGTGGTGGAGATGGACAACTTGGGGATTAATAAAGAAGATGCTGAGAATTTGGAGAAAAAGGGAGTGAGGATCCCGTTACCTTGGGAACTTTTGAGGCCGGTGGTTACAATTTTAGGGCATTGTTTGTTTGGTCCTTCGAATTCGCAAGACGTAAAGGACGCTGCCTCAGTTGCGATTAGGTGTCTATCCGCGAGGGCATCTCATGATTTGGCTCCACAAGCGATCTTGGCGTTACAAAGTCTGATTAGGCTTGATAAGAGTGCAAGAGCAGCAGCAAAGGCAGCTGCTACAGCTACGGCTAATGCTTCTTCGAATGCTAACACACCTAGCAAAGCTAAGAAGCCTGAAATCCTTTTGGTTTCCAAGTGATTTCAAGGTTTGCTTGTGGAGGTAATGGATGTATATAGTTGACCTCAAGTATCTTTGTGTAGGATCATTTATACTATGTGGAGAATCAGTTTTACTACTATTAGTTTATTTATTTTCCTTAGAATTGTATTGATTATGCATTTTCTTTAATTATATTTAGTGAGTTGTATCATTTGTATGGTGTTGATGCATATGGATTTCTGATTGTTTAAAAGATATGTGGTTTTATTTTGAATCAGTTTTAATTGACGATTTACTTGTAGATGTACTCTCGGGCTTCTGTTTTATTTATTGGGGAAAAGGGGCTTGGAACCCTGCTCATGCAGCTACCACTGAAATCAAATGCTCTAGCGCATTAGGCTTTTCATTTTCTTGTAACATTGTCTTGTAATCTTTGCTAGCAGTGCTATATTATGAGTTCCTTCTCTTTAACCGATGCATTTTTTTTGTCAGCATTATAGATTATTATCAGAGTTTTGACTTATTGAGCACTTTATAAGTTGCTGCTGGTAATAGACTCCGTGCTGTCGAGTTTTAATTATGAGTAGGCTACTATTTGTCATGCTTATTCTCTTATCATCTTATGAGTTTATTATATTTACATTGTTGCAATAACTGGAGAGTTGTATTTCTTCTTAATCATAGCGCCATTGCAGTTTTGCTAAATTATCTTGGGGTTTTGGGTAACTTTTTCAAACATATGTTACTTGGTTTGTTTATAATTATGTTACCTTATAGAACTGTAAATCCTAGTATGCAACTATGCATTATGAATCATTTGATGAACACAAAGTAATTAAGCTCTCCACCAGAATATCTCATGGACATTTTCAATTTTCTTACTAGCATGTGACTGAGGAATGGCTCAATCTTCTTTTTGGTTGCTGCACGATCAAATATTATGAAATTATGGCTTGGATTAATCTAATTCTGTGGATCACATGTAAGATAAAATAGGGAAACTTTCACAATTTTTTTTCCTGTCGTTCTATTCAAATTCTGCTTCTGTAGCACTTTATGTTGTGTATAAATATGCCATCCGATAGGAATTCATTCACTCATATGGATTTTGGAGTATGGACCAATTGATTGAGGAGTCATGAGGTCCATGGACTGAAGGATAGTTTAGTTTTTGGTGATGGGTTTTCCTTTTTTATGTCATTTGATGGCCCAAAGAGATACCAACGGTTAACTAACTGCCATCTTCTAAAGCCTGAGTTGAACAAATTGACGTTAGAATAATGGTCTTTTAGGAATTTGGATGCTAAAAGAATTCCATCTCTGTGTGAAGCTGTTTTGAAATGAAAGGTTAGACTTTCAGAGGATAAGATATCTCAAGTGCTATACATTCAAAGGGCTGTTTTGATGCTTCAAGTTAAAGCATAAGACTTGAAGTGGTAGGGAAGAATGTAAGACCCGAGAGATTAAAGTAAGGACCAATTATGGTAGATTACTGTTTATTTACGGAGGGAAGTGAAATGGTGAATATTTTTTTTGACAGTAGAAGTGTAAGTTCATACAGAGTCAGTGCAGTTTAACTGCATGAGAGTAATCCTATAAAGAAAAGTAAAAAAGAAGTGTTTTAGGGAGTGTTGTGAGAGAAGATATCTTAGATATAAATAAGCTCCTTGATTGTGATTGTTGCATTTCCCACTTTTTCTGTGATATGATGTAAATAATAGCTAGTTACATTTCATTTCCCAATCAAGAGCAGTCCTTTAATTATTTCTCTGAGATCTTACCTAAAACTTTACCTGCTAGACCAAGTCCATCTTTTTACATTCTTGGACTTGGATTCCCGCCTATTTGTGTTTGCGTGTGTGGAATGTGGATGGTTGGAAGACTAAAAGTAAGCACAGGCTTAGATTGGTTGCTTTTAGTTTTTTTGCTTTCTGCTATTTATCACTTGCTTTCAATTCATTTGCATTTTTTTTTTTTTTTGGTATTGAAAAAACAAAAAGAAGCGGATCCTTAGTTTCTTATACGACTAGGTTAAGTTGCTGGCAATGCATTGGGATTCTTTACATGTATGTATGCATGGATGCATATTGTTTGTTTGGTATTTGAATGGTGTTCTCAGAAAAAACAGGAAGAAGCTGTTATTAAATTTGAATTAATTAATTTTATTCTTAAAGCCATTTTTATCTTTTAAAGCGGTTCCTGATTGATTATTTGTAGTATTATTATTATTATAGATGATGGTCGTGTTTGAGAAGATGGAAGGATATATGTATAGCTGTGTTGATTTGCAGTTAACAGAAACAGAAAGCTTTATCATAGCGTGGTGTTATAATAATATTATAATTATTCTAAGGCCATCCTTTGAGAAACAGAAAATTTGGTTGGACACCTATCCCTTGAGGTGTATGTATCTCTTGTAATATGAATATATGAAATAAAAGGGAAAAAAAATTAAACTACAAGTGCATGACATAAAAAAATTAATATAATATGAATATATAAATGTGTAAAATTTTAAATAAATATTTAAAATTTACCATATGATATAAAAATAAAGCGGATGCAATTTTTGTTAATGATTTTGTTAACAAGTGCTTTTAGTACGTTTAAAGTTAATATGTTATCTATATCTATATTAGGATAAAGGAGTTAACTGGACACCGATTCAATTAAGAAAGTTACTTAAAAATCAGATTAAAATAATAACTTTTATAGACATCTATGTAAATGTACTTTTAAATTTTTAGAAAAATATTCAAATTAAAAAAAAACCCATTTTTTGTAAAACTATTTAAAATTAAAAATTATCCACTCAAATTTAAAACATTTTTTCCTTTTTTAGCATTTTTTTTACAAAACTTTTTTCATCAATCTACATAAAAAAAAACTACCTATTAATATCACTTTTAAAGGTAATTATTCACTTTTTTAAAAAAAATTATCTTTGGTGGATGTGTTTAATCGGATATTAACTCAATCAAAAAATTTACTTAAAAGCCAAATTAAAATAATAACTTTAAAGACATTTACATTTTTTTTAAATTTTTTAAAAAAATTCAGTTGTTTTTCTAAAAAATAACCATTTCTTGTAAAACTACACAAAAATTTAAAAACTATCCAATCAAGTCTAGTTTTTTCCTTTTATAATTTTTTTACATATATATTTATATATATTATCAATGCACATAAGAAACTACCAACTAATTTCACCTTTAAAAAATTTATCTTTTTTCACTCACATGGTGAATGTGTCTAATAATAATAATAATAATAATAATAATATAGTAAATGTAAAAATTGATTTTTTTCATTATTTTTAATATTTTGTATGATATGATATTTTTTAATTATATTTTTATATCAACATCAATATTTGTTAGCATAAAAAATATAAAATTGATTTTATATATAAAATCAACTTATTAAATAATTGATTATTGAAAATATAATATATTATTATATTGATATTTAAAATAATTGATATGATGAACTGCAATATTTAACATGTAAATATATTATTATTTATATTATACTTATATAAATATAATTGTACACATTAATAATTAAATTAAAATGGATAAATGATTATATTTGAAGAAGAAATAAGATCACGGTTAAAGAACTATTAAGACAATACAAGGACAATTATTATTTATTGCTAACGATTTATTCTAATGATCTAATATTAAATAAAAAAAAAACCAAATCTTTTAAGAAATCATGAAAAATTATTTGATATATTAATATATATTTAAATATTTTATTATTTGAATAATAATTATTAAATAGTATTAATAAGATAAATTATTATTTTACGTTATACTAAAATTTATTTTTTAATTAAAAAGGTACAAATGATATTAAAATAATTTTGATAATTAAAGCTTTTATTTTATAAAAACTGATTTAATTATAATTCCATCATCCTTAATTTTGATCTTAAATTTGGCTTATTAAATGTTTATGATCGGATTGATTTAAAATTTAAATTATTTCGAGTTTAAATTTTTTTAATTTTTTAAAATAAATGAGTTTGAACGGATTGAAATTTTTTAAACGGGTTATCAAGTAGGGGTCCATTTACCGCCTCTAATCTAACACCAATTACAATACCTGAAAGAACAAAAATGAATAAAAATATTTCATTTTTCTGCAAAAGAAGGATGCATCTGTTGAATTGGTGGAAGCAACAAAGACAGCGTAAGCATTGTAGCTAAGCCACGCTTGGATGAAAGTTGAACATAGAATAACTAACTATTTTATCCACAAGAAACAGGACAGGTTGGTTGGTTGTCTTGGAAAATCCGGCAGCTGGTGGTAGAAATAATAATAATAATAATAATAATAATAATAATAATAATGCAATATTTAGGCCCCATATATATGGTCGACAATGTTATACTCTAATTTAATTATGAAAACATGTATATATGTATATGTAAATGTATGTAGAATTTGTTCTTGGATTATTTCAGCTTCAAAATAGGTCATAACAATTTTAAAGTTTAAAAATACATAAAATTCATCGATCTTAATTTTCATTTGTTTATAATACCATTTTAAACATTTGCATTTAGCAGTGGTGGATTAGTTGAGTGCTTAAGAGTGTATTTAAGTTTAATTTGCAAATGGTGTAAGAATCTATTTCAATATTTCAACACAATCCTTGCATACGTTGGAGGCTAATACAGTTTGAAATAGAAGAAAAGAATAGCGATATTGTGATTCTAATTTTAGATCCATTTAACGTCACATTTTAAAATTATTATATAAACCAATTGAGTTATGTTGTGAGTTCATAGGCGATGGTAGTTTATTTACACTTGAGATGTGTTTATACATACAATTACGATAGAAGTGATAATAATGAAAGCTATTTTATAGGACTAGTAATTTTATACTTGTGTTGGATGTGAACAGACCTACACATGACACGAGCTCCAATTCAAAAAAAATTTTAAATCCCTCTCTTTTCTTTTTACGCCCCCATGTCGCCACACAAGAGGGACTTGAGGGCGTAAAAGGAGATCCCATCAACTTGTTCCGATCTAGGATAATAAGCTCATGGGCTTGGTCCTAGTTCACCACTGAAAAGTGAAAGAAGACTTTCATCTCCAAGTTTAACTCAATTCGATGTCAGAATTCAACTAGGCCCGGCATTTGGAATCATTGTTTAAAAAATAAAATGTTAAAAAAATAATTTGTTATATAGTTTTATAATTAAAATTAAATAAATCATGATCTTAGCCTGTTGGGTCTGATAAGCTATACAACCCTTGAATAGGTCCAAATATGAATATATAATATTAATATGCCAAAATTATTATTTCAAATAAATTTTTTTGTTAAAATAATGAAAATTTTACTTTTTTAACAATAAATAAGGTAAAGTCCTTATGACATTGAATTCTCATACTTATTTTACTAACAATTATATCCAATATGCTTTAACTATTAGATAAAAAGAGATAATATATTTAGAAAATACTGACGTAACATAACGATACTGTGATTAAAATATCATACGCGCGAAAACACATGAATGAAAATGATTTTTTTTTACCTTGATAAACATTTTTCAAAACCTCGAAATTCATACTAAAATGCATTTTTAATATATATATATATACATACATATATATACATATATTTATGCGCATTCAAATAATGTATCATCCACACTAGGTGAAATAAATTTAATTTAAGGTTCATTGTAGTTGTAGCTGGAGATCCTCAAAAACAATGAGAGACTGACTGGCTGCCTGCTTAGAATTCTCAGCAATAAAATCCAAAAGGGAACAATTCAAACTTGCTCCTCGTTTTCGCCTTCATATCTGTAATGGCATTTCACCAGAATATCATTCGATATTATCAAGCAAACACATAACATTAAATTTTTCTACGTACCTCGACGTTATGACTCTTTCTTTAACACATACAGAAGCAGCAGCCTAACACAATTAATTTTCACTTACTACCGTACTGAGTTATGGGGTCTCTTCTGTTTTCCAAATATCTTCTTTTTATGATTCTCTTTCCACTGTTGCATAGCAGCAGTTTGTTTGCCCAATATGAGCAGGAAAGGGACGCCCTATATGCTCTCAAGCACATGCTTAATGATCCATTCCTGAATGATGACTGGAATGCTGTTCACTGCTATCAAAATACCTCTTTCTGGTATGGCATTCACTGCGTCAATGGCCGAGTCACTGCAATCTTGTTGGAACATAGGGGCTTATCTGGGAAACTAGGTGCCGATGCATTTGTTGTGCTTTCTGAGTTGATTACCCTCAGCTTCAAGAACAATTCATTGTCAGGGAATGTAATGGATTTCTTTTCCAATAACAAATTGAAGGATATTGATCTGTCGAAAAACATGTTCAATGGCAGAATCCCACGTTCACTTCTTCTTCTTAATTCCTTGGAATCATTGCAGCTTCAGGATAACCAATTGACAGGTCCACTCCCTGAATTCAACCAACCCAGTTTAACAGCTTTCAATGTCTCGAACAACAATATCAGCGGTCCAATCCCTGGAACTCGCACCCTGAAATCGTTCAGCGCTGCTTCCTACTCTAATAATGGCCCCAATATGTGTGATTCATCAAATTCTGATACCTGCTATTACAGTGAGAATGATACAGCATCAGGAGACTCCAAGAAGAAATCCTTCGCTACTATATTTCTGATTTTCGATGTTATTGGTCTTGTTACTGTGATTTTGCTCCTGATTTTTTACTGTAAGAAATCAAGGAAGCTTAAGAAGCTGATTAAAAGATACCATCTTGAAGAAAAAGACGAGGATGAGGGTTTAGAGTTGGAGGGGGCCAGTTATTGCAAGGAAAGTAAAGATGACAGCAATATTCAGAAATTCAGTGCAAATGAAGAGGGGAATCTCATATTCATGGCCATGGGGGATGATGAAGTAGGTTTTGACCTAAACGATCTGCTGAGGGCTTCTGCAGAAGGGTTAGGTCAAGGGCTTTTTGGCAATAGTTATAAAGCCAAATTGGAAGGCAGGCCAGCCGTTGTTGTGAAATGCCTGAGGGATTTGAAACCATTAAGCAACGAGGAATTCACGAAGCTGCTACAAATTATAGCAGATCAAAAGCATCCCAATTTGCTTCCGTTGCTTGCTTACTATTATTCCAAGGATGAGAAGTTGTTCGTCTACAGATATGCCAAGAATGGAAACCTCGTCAACCGCCTTCATGGTGAGTTTATCAATCACATCTTCCACACCTATTTTTTTTAAAATATTTTAAATTTTGATGGTTAAAGTTTACGGTTTTGATTTTCTCCGTTGCTGACATTTATTTCAATTAACCATTATAGCATCGTAGCATCCATTACTTTCAATTATATTTTAGTTATACTTGTATATATCTTCTCTATCGCTTCAAAATTCTGAAGAACTCATGCAAAAGATTATGGAATCAAACAAGGAATTAATGTATTTCCCCCACTAGCCTCTTGAACTAATGATATAGCGAATTGATGGATGACACTGCAGGAGGTAGAGGTACCAGCGACCGGGTTCCATTCCGATGGAGCTCTAGATTATCCGTTGCGCGAGGCGTGGCACGAGCCCTGGAATATCTTCACCTCAATCCCAACTCTTCCCAATGCCCTGTTCCTCACGGCAACCTGAAATTGTCGAACGTTCTCCTTGACGACAATGACATGGTTCTTGTCTCCGATTATCGTCTGGCTTCTCTCGTAGCCACTCCCATCGCAGCTCAACGTATGGTCTCGTTCAAGTCCCCAGAATACCAGTACTCGAAAAGGGTTTCAAGGAAGTCCGATGTCTGGAGTTACGGCTGCCTTCTTCTGGAAATATTAACAGGGAGACTCTCAGTTAACTCAGCTCCTCCGGGCATTAATGGCGTAGATCTTTGTAGCTGGGTTCACCGAGCTGTTAGAGAAGAATGGACAGCTGAGATATTTGATATTGAGATATCTGTGCAGAGAAATGCAGCTCCTGGAATGCTGAAGCTGCTACAGATTGCCATCCGCTGCTGTGATAAGACCCCGGAGAAGCGGCCTGAAATGACGGAAATTGTAAGAGAGATAGAAAACATAAAGGCTGTTGAATCAGATAAGGAAGAAGAATTGTCGGCGGATCAATCATTAACGGACGAGTCTTTCTCCACGAACGCTTCGTCAGTAATAGTAGCTGATGAGCGGAAGAAGTTGGCAAGATTTTGAAACACTCATTGGATCTTCAAAACTCAAAGAATCATTGCACACAAAAAAAGGGTTCAACTTCAACATCCACAAATTCCAATCATGCAGTCAGAATCGAGCATTGAATGAAATGAAATGTTTGAGATTCCACGTTGATTCTATCGGGTTTTCTTCCATTTTTCTTATGCAGCATCCGAATTTCTCTAATAAATTGCTATTTAAGATTTGTATCTTAGATTTTTTTCCTTTTTTTTCTTTGGGGTATCATCTTCTTAATTTCTTATGAGTGATTCCGAGCTCTATTTGGTCGGTGCTTTAATTTTCTACTTTTTCTTATTCGTTTTTAATTTTCCTTCTTAATTTTTACTTTTCATATTTATTAGAAAAATTTTAAACCAAAAAACAATTGTACCAAACAAACTTAATTTGTTTAAAATTTGTTGTTAGTTTGCTTCTTTTCAATAGATAGTTTTGATCGCAAATTACAATAATGAGAAAATCTAGTTCATTCATAAATTAAAATCATGCGATATTAAAATATTATTTATGAGAATGAGAAAGATATCTAACAATTAATTATGGATTGAATAATATGAAATGGCTCGTTTTCTTCACAAGCATGTAAGTAAAATCTAGCTCCCATCTTCTATATTTGAGATGGATTGAAGACATATTTTCTTAAAAAGGAAGGGAACAAGCAAAAGCAAACGACCAAGAAACAATGTTTGAAAGTTCCCATCGTACGAATTCGCCAAACCCAGAATTTAGAATTAGATATAAAACTTTGAGAAGATTACGTAGCTTTTCATTTCAATATTACAGACGGTCTTCTTATGTTGGATACGAGTTTTCATAGTGGTTATGATAGTAAAAGATGGAAGATTGTGATTGCGATAAATAGCATGATGCACACCTTTTTCTCTTGTCAATTTCTATTTTGTGACCTTGATTTTCTTTGTTTCTAATATCCATTATAATTAGGATACGAATGATTAACGGTTCGTAACAATTCACAAAGCATTATATATAGATTCAATTTATAACTTATGAATATATATATATATTGTAAGTAAAAATCATAAAGTGTTATAAAAATATATTTAAGCTCATTAAAAAAATTATGATTATGTCATAATTACTGTATTAAAAAATTATGATTATATTATAATTATTATATTTTATAATAAGTTGAATAAAATAAAAAAATTATGATCGTAATAATATTTCTTATATTTATAATCATTATAATGCAACGTGATTAAAAATACATTTGTAATTGTAATCTAAATATCATTTGAGATATATTCTTCTTAGTATCCATTGGAAGAAACAGGAAACTGAGAAAGTCACTTGCAAGCCTTGCAAGCAGGTTTAGGTTCATTAATGTTGGGAAGAACTTGCTAGGCTTAGCAAAGACATTGTGATTGACATCAAACCTAACATTAATATAAGTTTCTACCTACGTAAGAATTACATTTGTGCAGCCAAAACCTTTGTCTCTGCCGGATGCATCATACATGGACAGGCACATTTGTTTGTGGAAAAATGACTTCAAAAAAATATTTTTCATATTTTTTAGTATTTATTTCGTAAAAAATAATTTGATCAGTAGAAAATAAAATACAGGTCACTAAAAATAAAACTTTTTTCTTGTAAAATATCTTCCTCTTTTCAAAAGTGAAAGACATTCCAATGAAAAGCTCCTTATTAAGTAATATAGTTTTTATATTAAAATTTTACTTAACTCTAGTCAAATATTATTATTAATAAAAATATTTAATATTTGATATTTAATTGAAAATTAAAAAGTGATATAAAATTATTTTAATTATATAATTTTTAATATTTATATTTTGAATATTATTTAACATACATATTTATATTTTTATAATATGTTATTATTTTTAATATTAATATAGTTTATTATTTTAATAAAAATATTATTTTAATAATAAATTGTAACATTATCAATATTTTAATTTAAAATAATATTTTAATATTTTGTTGAAACATGTTTTTATACGAGTATTTTAATAATAAATTTATATAAATTATAATTTATAAATATTTAACAATAAATTTTTTAATATAAAAATTAATATTTTAATAGTATAGATATATCAATAGAAATAACATTTTCATAATTTTTATATTCTAAAAATTTGTATAATTAATTTTTTAATAATAAATAGCATTCTGTTAAGTATTTAAAATTAATATAATATTATATCATTAAATATTATTATTAAAATATTACTATTTTAATATTAAAAATTAATATTTTAATGATAAATAGATTTTAATATTTATATCAATATTAATATTTAGAAATATTTTAACAAATATTAAATTAATATAAATAATATTTTAATTATAATTATAATTTTTAAAATATTCATATAATTAATGTTTTAATAATGAATAATATTATTTTAAATATTTAATATTAATATAATATTTTACTATTAAATATTATTATTAAAATATTATTTGAAATACTAATATTTAAAAAATAAGTAGTTTTCACTATATTAATGATTAATAATTAATAATTTAATACTTATGTTAATATTGCATCATTTAAATATCAAAAAATCTTTTCTTTTTCAAAAAATCTTTATATTTTTTAAAAAATATTTTTTGAAAGCTAATTTCAACGAAACAAATGGACTCATAATATTTCTTTCCTCTCTTTGATAATCTTTGTTTGTTGCTTAAATTTTAGGAATTTCTTATCTTTTCCTACTTGACAACTAAGTGGAGCTTATATCCCAGTAATTGATACTATACCTAGAGATGTATCATTTTTTATTTTTAATATTGGTACATATCAATATCATATCAATATCAATATGTTTCAATGTATCATTCAGATTTTTTAATATATTTCAAACATTTTTTTACATATTTATAAAGTTCTTTTTTAAGTTTTTTTATAAAATATATATTATATACATATACAAATATATCAAAATATATACATATATATCTATTTATATACAAATATAAATTTTTAAAATTATAAATATTTAATATCTAAATTTTTAATCATAAATAAATAAAATAAATATGAAAGTTATAAAATATAGTAAATTATTATTAATTAGATTTAATAGCCTAATTTAATAAATATATTTTATTTTTGAATATCAAATTATAAATAAAAATTATTATGACTAAAAAGTTAGAATAAATTAAAAGAATCAAATAAGTAAAAACTTTTAGAAATCAAAATAAAAAATTAAAATCTTGTATCAACTAATACAAGTTAGAGTGTATCGATATGGGTCAATACAAATCAATGTAAACCGGTACAATCAGTATGAATTAGTACAAAAACTAAAACGATATGACGTTGTACCATTTTGATTTTCTTCAAAATTAATACATACTGGCTAGCAAGATTAGCATCGGTGTGCCGACCACCATAGCTTATATTATGGGCTCTAGGACTATTGTTTTTATTTTCATTTCCCTTCTGCGCAGATTGTACTTTAGTTCTCAAGCCCTGCTGCTATTATGGTGATAAAATTGACATGAGCCTAGTTACGTGCGATTGTCATAGGTTAAGACTCAAGCTCTAAGCTCGGATGATGCTTGAACTAAAGAGTACATTTTTTCAAGTATAAGCTCAGCTTTTTACTCTCAAGTGCTCAACAGTTTAAATGCAACAAGGCCTAACAGGCTTTTGTATTAGGGCACTCTATCATCTAGAGCCTTCCCAGTGCCTAAAGGTTCTAAACACTTCTAAACCTCTTCAGGTAGCATACAACACTGACTTGCCGATCCAACGCCTTTTAAGCTCTTACTCTAGATCCTTCTAACACCAATAATTGCCTTGCCTGCTACAATGCACGAGACCTTTTAGACCACCTGCTGTCTTGTTTGATCAAGGCCCTCGAAGGCTTCTAGGGAGGGCTCACAGCCTCAAGGAACCTGGAGACTTCTGGGGCCTTTTGGAAGCCTCCAGTGAGGCCCATCACCCGAAACCTTCATACGAACATTGTCCAGCCCACTTTCGCCAAAGTTGGTGCTCTCAGTAAATAGGTTGGTGGTCTCGGGCACGGATCGACTCTCAGATCATGACACGATGCTTAGACTCTATATAAAGCCCTTGAAAGTGTGAAAAACATAGATCAAAAGACACATCAAAATATAGATCCAACAAAGAGCTCTATGGACATGAAAGAAAAGCAAATGGGTGCAATTTGGAAAGGAACTTCGGGTCGTAATCCGGTGCATACAACATCCGGAGAAGTTTTCTTGCAAAACAACTGAGGATGAAAATGCAGATAACAGAGAGATATTGGGATTCCAACACTGATTACCAATGGTGGCCGGGAATATACAGGACAGCAAAGGGATAATCAAAGCTTTTGTAGCAGAAACAGACAGTAGCTCTTTAGAAAACCTTGTGATATGGGAATTGAACATCAGCAAGGACAAGACTAATAGCATTGTAGTCGGTCGGTATTTTGGTCGAGCTGGCTGATCCAAGGATGTTGAAAACAATGGCACAATTGGTGCAAAAAACATAAATTGACTAGTTAATACAAATAAAGAAGGCATCATGTTTCTAATTAAATTCCTTGCTATTATGCATTACCTTTATAAACCTTCTGGCTAAAATCGAAGATAACTGTTTTTAAGGGAAAGGTTGGGGCGTCTAAAGCATCAACCATGACCTCTGTCTGCTTATCATGTAAAAGCAAGATACGAAGGGGATATGCCTTGTGATCTTTTTATCCATTTTTTCTGTTTGCATATTCTATTTTCTCTAGTTTTTAAAGTGGAGTTCTTATACAGATCAGCAGTAGCACGATCATGTCAGTTCTATAAACTCGCAACAGTTGAAACTAATGAAGCATAATTGCAAATATAGGTAGACAAGAAAGTAGAAGAAAAACCACTGTTGAATTCTATTGGAAAATATTAAAGCATTAGTTTTCCTTCGGAATATTAAACAGACAAAACTTCAAATAAGTGGCACCATAGCCAGCTAGATTTTATGAACCTTTAAGTTGTTTAGCAATGGCGAGTGGGCAAATTTAGAATATAATTACAGTAAAAAAAAAAATACACCCTTAAAAACTATGCAATAATGTGAACTAACTGGTTCACTTTCCATGGAACAATGAAGCGAACTACAAAGAGTAGATGAGGAAAATTAATTTTATAAGTGGTTTACTCATATCATGAAGAATAATGTTCCACATCAGAAGAACCTTGGAACAATAGACATTTCAGTTTCCACAATTCACAACTGCATAAATGCTGTAACTTGTCGAACTTAAATAATGCCGAAACATCTTCACCAAGTTTATTCACGGGAACAATTGAAAATTACTCATTACCTATCCAGGCATTAGAATAACGATCAATAGTCCTTATAAGATCAGAAGATTAAGGGCAGTCTCTCATTCATTGGCAGTCCCATCCTCTGGTTGAGTGCTCCCTCCATCTACATAATGGCATGATGAATTGAATTGAATCGATTAAGCACTATTTTCCCACCAAAAATATAAGAGAATGTTGATGCAAAAGAACATTCATCCTTAGGAGTTTGATATATCAATAACTAGGCATACCTTCAACATCTGATGGAGCGTAAGGAGATTTCCTATATCGTGTTTGTTGTTGTGTGGGCTGACGGCAAAGAGCAGAAATAATCATAAGCATGCATCATAAGAGTACTAAATAAATATGTAAAAAAACAACTAATTTGCGGAAAACAAAAATAGGATATAACAACAATATGATTCATCAGACGTAGACTTTAAAAACATACGTCAGAAAAATATTTGACAGGAAGAAAAGGTAAACTTTGATGAATAGATCATCTCAAACACATGTATTTTTCTCTTCCCAGGAAGTAAGAGGGTTTGAGATTACAAATACAAACTCATGCAATCGTTACAACATGATTCTTGATACATTATGTATCAGAAACCATAAATTTGCTCTTCAAAAAGGGTTCAAAACCATTGGACAGATATTTGACATGACATACTAGTTAAGATTGTTGCTGTATGATAAAATTTAGGTCAGGTCAATAGAGATGCTAGATTACACGAATTTTTACATCATCTTCCATTACCCAACAAAAATATAAAGCAAGTAAATACAAAAACTCCAATGAAGCACAATTAGTAAACCCTATGCAGAACCTATAAAGTAAGCCACTTTGCTTCAGTAGTAATTGCAATCCCTTTTGCTCCTCCAGACAAGTGAAATTTAGTAAAGCCTGTTCACTGTCTTTTGAACCAATTAAAGAGGCCTATGTGTGACCAAATTAAAGAATCTCAAACTAGTCCAGATTAATTTAAACTGTTGACCAATTGGAGAATCCTAAACAGCACTATCTTTCATTAAACAGATCGATTTAATCTTTTCATTAAACAGCACTATCCTGCAGTATAGCAAAGGACTAGCTATTCTATTGCTCTCACTAATCAGAGGAATTTACTACAATTCTTAAAATGCATGCATACAAAATGTTCATCATATGTTATCCATCAGATTTGGACCAAAATATGTAGTTCAAGGAATTCAAATCCCATTACACAAGAAGGAGATATTATATTAAATATTTTTTTACAAGCATTCAATTAATACCTGCAATTTGGGCCGGAGGGCTTCAAGTGGTCCTTTGGGTTTCTCGACACCTTGCTGTTAGCATCCAAGAACATCAAACGATATTGGAAACTTCAGCTTAATCTGGGTTCATTAGCATACCAAGCTAAAATAACAAAGACATAAAAAATTAAGATTGGTAGGGGTTGGGGGAAATCTTTAAAGCACCTTTCCAAGTGCCCAATCAGCAGAGTCAAAGTAGGCACGTTCGTGGTCCTGGCATCAAAATGAAAAGCTTAGATGAGAATGAGCACAAGCCAGAAACCAAAAACTTTACAATATCCCACAGAAATGACCTTAGAGATGAGTGGCGGCTTCTTGGGCACAATCCCTCCATATTTTTTCTTTATAGCTGCCTCCTAAATTATACATAAGAAGAAAAAAGTGAATCACCGTAGCTAAAGAGTTCCTGAAAAAAAAAAAAAAAATCCAGTACATGGCAAAGATCTTTAATCAATCAACATTCTGCAGTAAAACTAGACAAGAACACGACCTCCTCTTGAGATGATGGCATGGATTTTTCAGACTCCTGTGCGACATTTCCATCTACTTGTTCTTGCTCTTTAAAATTCTCCATGCCAGACATTAGTTCCTTGCAACCGCCAAAGTAATAGCAGCTAAGACAGGACACAAGTAATTTGCATAAAACTTCAGTAATGCTAAAATTCCGCAGTCACAGGCACCAGAGAAGGAACATCACTTATTCCCATCAAATAAATGAGGTCAACAATGCAGAATAAAAATATAAAATCTGCGGAAAAACATCATCTAAAAGGCTATGATGCAATTATATACAGCTCCCAGAGAATCCCTATATCTACTCAATACCAATTATTAGCATAACCAATAAAGCATCAGGCAAGTCTTAGTGAAAGAGTACTTGACGACAATTAAAAGAGATCACTAAACACTCATATTCAACAAATAAGACGACGAAATCAACTTCTAGAGAATATATTGAGAAAAAAATAGCATGCATTAAAAATATTACTATTTTCCTGCCTTAAATTACAAAGTTCCCTAAATACGATTTCTTGATGCATATGAGTTTTACATAAAAACCAACAGTATAATTGCAGCAACAATGAAAACCCCAAATGTCATATACATGACCATTGATAACAAGCCTAAAATCTAGAGTAAGCATTAAATTGAAATCCATACATCTACTGATAACAAAAATTTAAAATTAAATTTAACTAATTTGACACAAAAGAAATTAGATCCTTAGGTGAGCTAGAAAACTGAATTAAAAACCTAAGCAGATCCATACCTAACTGGGTATAAAACCAAAATATATTTCAACTAATAATAATAATAACAATAAAACCTAGGAGCTAGTAATTTTTATTTTTTACAAATTAATAAGCAAACAAAAGAGAATAAATCGATCTTAAATTCAAACACGAGAGAAAGAAACGGGGAATGAGAAAGATGGAGTACCTGAATACTCAGCACTTTGCAGAGATCGGAAATTCAAAGGAAATTTTTTTTCTTTTTTTCTCTCTAACCGCTTTTGTTAAATATAAATAATAAAATATTTGTTGTTGCGTCGTTGAAATTTTCTGCGGAGTTCTTTTTTTATTTCAAGGGGAATTATGATAAGGGTATGGGATTTTCAGATTCTTCTATTTTTGTCACTAATATTTGTTCCAAATTATTCATAATAAAAATTTTATAATTCTAAAATCTATAAATTCAAGCCTATTAAAATATCTATATATATATATATATATATATATATTCTTGTTAAGAAATAAGAATTTTTTATTTTTTTTATCGGTTTGAGTTTATGCTCAAATAAAGATCTTCCATAGGAAATTGTTTGGGTTAAGAATTGATAGCAACAGATATTCGATTCATCTGACTACATATATTTTTAAGTACTTTTAATAGATTTTACACATAAAAAAAATTATATTAAATCTTCGTAATTAATCTTTTATATTATTATTTTTGACTCTAAGAGATTCAAGAGGTTTTTTTAAAAATGATAAGGGTGTTTTTATCTTATTTTTGTCTAATGTGTTTTTAGTTTTTTTTTTTTTGAGAAAAAATTAAAAATAAATTTATTTTATTTTTTATTTATTTAAATAATATATTTAAAAGAATTGGCCTATATATTGATTTGTGGATCGAATTTGAATCATACTTGAACAAAAATTTATTTTATTTTTAAATGATTTATTCAAAAGAGTTCATTCACTTGTTCACTCATAGGTTAATTAGGACGCGTAACCAACCCACTTAAAAAAAATTTTAAAAATTATTTTATTAATTATTTTTAATCTTTTATTTTATTTTAATATGATATACTTGAAGGTTCAGTCTGTATATTAATCTTAAGTTGATCTAGGATCTACAGTAAGTCCACTTGGGGAATAGAAGTTTAAATAAAAATTTTATTTTTTAAATTATTTTTATTTTATTTTAAATGATGTATATAAACCATATGTTAACTCTGCCCAAACCATTTGAAAAAAATTATAAAAAATTTTATTTTATTAATTAATCTTATTTTTTCATTACTGAATTATCAACCAATTATATATATTAAAAAAATAAACCTCCGAAGTGGGCTTAATTCCAGAAATACTAAAAACATAGCTTCACCTATCCTCGGTAATTTTATTTTTTTTCTTGTTCACTTTTTGTTTTCTATGTTTTCATAATTCTATCGCATTTATAACTTTTATTATAAATTTATAAACTATATGTTAGACCATTCCCTCGATTTGAAGAGACTGCTTCCTTACTCCTTAGCAAACTCTTTTTTATTTGTGTCTTAGTTTTTTAATCATAATCATATTTAAAGCATTATATATTTATATAAATTTTAATATATTAATAATTTATTTTAAATAAAATTTAATATATTCGTATTTGTCACAAACCTAAACTTTAGCATAATAAACCCTGGAACCTTAAGCTTGAATTTGCTGTTCTGAGGCCACTGAACTAGAATTTACTCAAACTAAACAGAAATTTATAACACAGAGATATGAGAAAATGCTCTCCAAAGTCACTAAACTAGAATTTACTCAAGGAAAAAATGTGAAATACAAAAAAAAAAAAAAAAAATGGTTTGTTTATTACTGAAGTACTAGAAATGAGGCCGTGGGAAGCTTTTGTTTATAGATGAATTATTTTTATACTAATGACTCGAATCTATAAAATATATAAATGAAAGCATTTGGATGATACGAATCAAGTTGTGATAGACCTTTATTTACAGTGAAATCCCTTTCACATAAATAGCTCAAATCTATAACATATATATATATATATAATATAAATGCGAATATAAATAATTTTTAAACTAAAAAAATTATCATATATACTCACTATGTTTCTAAATTACTATTGTAAAATTTTTTATTATTATTTAAATTTATCCAATTTATAAGTAATAATCTTAATTTCATTGAAAGTCTTTTGTTAAATATATTTATTTATTAATAAATAAAAAAAGAGTTAAATCTTACATTAAATTACTCTATTTTTTGAGTTCTAATTTTTCATTAACCTTAAAATATAAAAGAATTTATTTAAATAAATTTAAAAAGTTTAAATTTATATTGAGTTTTATATTTATAAATTTTAATATTATGTTAAAATTAAAAATAATAAATTTATAAATCTGAACTTTAAACAAATTTTTATATGTTAATGCGTTTACTAATTTTATTATTTGTAAAGTGTACAACACATTTTTTAAAAAATAAATAAATAATGAGTTTTTATGCATGACATACATAATAACAAATACCGTATATAGGCACGAATGTAGAGAATCTTTTGAATCGATGAAAATAATCATTATTTTATACTCCATTCTAAGTTGCCATTATAAATATTTTTATAGTTAATAATATTTATTTAATTTATATGTAAGAAGTTTAAGTTGATTAAAATACTTTTATTAAATGATAATATCCATTATTTTTTATTATATTACTTAACAGCTATTGAAATAATATTTTTAGTATTATATTATATATTATAAGATTAAGATTATATATTTTAAAACTTTTATCCAAATATTTGATCAAATTAAGGTAATGATAATTAAAATGTTTAAATTTAATCATTGATTAATATATATAACACCCATAATCGTAGAGTAATTATCTCTTAATTAGTAATTTAGTTTAATACAAATTAAAACTAAGATTTATCACTATAAAGAAAGCTTTAACTGTTATTTTCACAAAACATCAAATCTTGAATAATACCTTGTTAACCATTGTTTTTTATTTTTAAATACATTTTCTTGCTTCTTTTGTTTTTTTCATTCACTATCATAATGAACTTTTTTGTATTTCATTCTAAGGCAGATTTCAAAATATTACAAACTCAATAGTTTTAAAAATTTCACAATAAAAGTTTTTGGCTCTTTAGTAAATTGTTTATTTTTTAATATAGTTTCATACTTCTTATTTTTATCAGATTTGTTGTAGTTTACGCAAATTTCTTCATATTATAAATTCAATAAATTTTTAAAAAATTCATTGTAGAAGTTTTTGGAATTAAATTATTCTTTAAAATATTATCAATTGATTTGTTATTTACATAAAAAATATATTATTTAATAAATTAAAAAATTAATTACATAAAACCACTTATAATGCATTTAAAATTAAAAATTAATAATTCATAATTATAAATGTATGGCTAAAATTACATATCTACTAAATAACTAGAGTTTCAAGGAGTTTGAACTTGGGCACTAAAGTCTTAAGTAACCTGGGCTTCTATAAACTCCAAGTAAATTCTATATTTCAAGCTCTTTTAGAATGTTTTAGGTATTAGGTTATTCAAGGGAGTCAAGTTACTCCTAATAACTCATATCCATGTCTTGGAACTATTTTACGAGCCTCGAGCCTAGGTAGAAACGTATGAGTTCAGATCATGATATTCTCTCAATTTATTTGAGTAATACTCCTGTTGCATCCTCTAAATGAAACTATTCAATTTTATCCTAAAACTAGAATAATGTCTTGACTGATTCTCAACTTATCTCACTATTGGATAGTCCTTTTTACTCGATAATATACTCATGCCTTGGCCTATAATTCTTTGACCACACAACTTAATCAGCAAATGTACACTGTACATCTCTATCATAAAATGCATTCACTCTTGCTTGTGTAGCTAAGGCTCACCGCAGTCTACAATTTATAATTAATTTATGTATTATGCAAAATGATTTAACGTGTATTATGGGACCTATGTCCTCTATTTTCTAAACAGTTTAATCCCTTTTATGAATAAAATAATTATCATTATTGTTTTGTAAATTTTATTAAATCTTAAAAGATAACTTTACCTATATCCTTTATAATGTTATTTTTTTTAGTTAATTTTTTTCTTCGTATTTGTAGATATTTTGATAATTTTATCATATCTATAAATCTATAAATTGTTATATATTAAAGCAATTCTCCTAAATTTAAGGGAATTGCCTTTTTAGGATGATCTCAATTTTTTTTTTATAATTTTTGTTTAAAAAAAGAATTTGTATATTCGAGTTGTGTTTTGTTTGTGTTATTTGTTGACGTATAATCGTATTCAAGGTAATACTCATATAAATTTTAGCTATTAATAATTCATTTTTTAAAAAAATTTTGACATATTTATGTTTTGTGTTATACTTTAATTATTTTTCTCATATTGTACGTGCGTTATAAAATCATATTATGCTCGAAATTATTAGATCTAATTGATATTATTCAAATAACTTTTAATTTTGTATCACTTCTCGTCGCGTTATTGTTACTTTTTGATATCATAATGTTATTTAAGATATTATATATTTATATAAATTTTAACACGTTAACATATTATTTTTCTTGTATAGTGTCTTATTTTAATAATTTCTTCTATGATATCTCATGTTGTGTAATCATATTATATTTGAAATTATCTGATTTAATTGATATTATTCAATTACCTCAGAATTTGTGCCACATGTTGTATAATGATTGAAAGTTATTATTTATCTAAATTAATTTTAATATTTTTAAACGTATATACTTTACCTTAAAAGTTCTACAAATAAAATTATTTTATATAGTTTATTACAATAATTCAATTTAAACTTTAAATTTATTAACTTAAAAATTAAATCTATAATATCTGTCATATATTAATATAAAAATCATATTTAAAATTTACTCATAGCGGTGATAAATTTTTATATTACTTAAAACTTTTTTATTTAGTGAATAGATATACCATTTTAAGACACTTTCTCAATTTCGGACTTTAAGAAGTATCGAACGTATTGCCCGATTAGAAATTATTGGAAATCACGTGTGGTGCGCTAATTGGCTGTTCATTTATTTTTTAAATTTCAAATAATAATAATAATAATAATAATAATAATAATAATAAATCATTAACACTTGAAATTGCAAAAAAAAAAAAAAAATCAAAGAATCAATAATCAAAATGCTAAAACCATGTTAAACAAAGAATAAAATAAAAGTTTCCTTTATTCAAAGGAAGATTTTTAACTAGAAGAGACTTTTTCAGTATTTTATTAAGACAAATCCCGACATGGAAGGGATCGCATCCGGTCTTTTTATTTTTATTTTTTTAGAATTACGTTTATTTTATTTTAGAAAAAAAAATATCAACGACTATGCTACAAAATCTATAACATTAAAAGAAATATAAAATTTTCTTTTGTTTTTGTTATTATAAAAATTTATTTTTAATGTTTTTGTAATATTTTTTATTTTATTAATCATTTTATAGATACGTATTTTTTTTAAAATTAATTAATAAATAAAAACAAGGATATTAATAAATTACTATTGAATTACCCGATTAGACTTGGGATTTTAATATTTTTATTTAAAAAATATAAATCTTTTTTATGTCAATATTTCTTATTTTTATTGTTTATATATTATATATATATTTAATAACCAAAATTTAAAAGTGATATTAATAACATATATATATATATATATATATTCTTTTCGAAATCATGAATTATCGTTATAAAAGCAAGATTCAAAAAAGAAACATTTAAACTTAATACATAATAGAGTATGCATAAGTTATTTATAAAGCTGTTCATGTATTAAACTGGTTGAATTCGAATAGAAAAATTACCCAAGTTTAATCCGAGGTGAAAGTTTATTTTAATATTTAAATAATATTTTACGTAATATTTATTTATTTTTATAATTAAATTTAAATAAAAATATAAAAATTTTTTTTATTATTCAAACAATATTTTAAATTAAGTTAGATCTATTCGCATCAGCAAAAACCTATTTCATATCTAATTAAATTTAACTAAAATAATTCTAACTCATAAACAAATCAAATTATAGGCCAATTGCGTTACAAATGGAGTATTGTCGGTTTTCTAAACCAATAAATTATTTTATTGTAAATTATAAAATACAGTAATTAAAATAAAACAAACTAAGCGAGAAATTATTTTATTTACTATCAATTATTATTATCCATAAATGTAATTTTTACCCGATAAAATAATTTCATTTATTGTGTTGTTTGTTAATTAACATTTATTTTCTTTTTTTAATTAAATTTTAAAAAATAAATGTTAATCAACAAAGTACACAATAAACAACAAAAATTAATTTATAAAGAGCAAAATCTGGTTTAAATAATCTAAGCTAACACATTATTATAATTTTTATGTAAATTAGTTAAGCTATTGGGTGAAACTCGTTAGATATTTTGAATTTAATTTATTCATCATTGAGAAGAATTCAAGTTCAAAATTATTTAAATAATAAATGGAGTAGAATTTGAGCCCTAAATACTTAGGCTCATGAATTTACTTAAAATTTTAATTTTTTTAATATTTATATAAATAAAAAAATAAAAATATATGATTAATATAAAATTTTAATTGAGTTTCAGTCGAATCTTAGTGCCAACTTTTTTTTTAATGAATTACATTATTTTTATTAAGTAATTCTTTGTCCTTATTTACTTGTTTCTCATTGACTTTCACATAATTTCAGAAAATATTTATTGAAGTATATTTAATATGAAAATTTTTATTATATTTTAAAAAATTAATATTTCTTATTTTTTTAATATTAAAAAAATAAAATCAATGAAAATTAAAAAAAAAAGAATTTTAAGTGTTAAAAAAAATATAATTTTTGAACATAAAAGAATTTAAAAAAAAATGGAAATGAGTATTTAAAACCTAAAATAAAGTGGAAAGTACACCTGTGGGAGCAAAAGGAAAGAGAGGACACCTGTGACATAGGAGATCGAGCTGTTTGCTTACAAGCAAAATAAGAAAAATGGCAGGCATTGTCGGCAGCGTCCAGTGGTAGGCTGGCACTGGGCAGGGCAGACCCCCACCACCAATTATGTCTCTCTCTGCCTCTGCGTTCGCCATCGCCGTATCTTATCTTTATTACTTCACAACTTCCCATCTGTCTCAGTCTAATCTACTCTCTACTCCTATTACAATACACCTTCTGTTTTACTGTCACTCTTGTTTTGCCCATTTACTATTGCTCTCTCTCTCTCTCTCTCTCTCTCTCTCTCTCTCTTTCGGCCTTTCTTTGGGCCAGAGAAAAGGGAAAGAATTGGTCGTCCATGGTTGGTCTTGGTGATAACAATTCTGGTTGCAATAGCAACAGCAAATCAAAAGACAACAAGAAGAAGAAGAAGCGTGGGGGTAGCAAAAGGAAGATGACAGCTGAGCAAACTTTGGCTTTCAAATCGGTGACTGAATGGGTTTATTTGGATCCCCAGAATAATTCTTCTTCTTCTTGTTCTTCTGCTACTACGTCCGCGGCTTTATCTTCATGGGTGGTGGATGATTTTGGGTTGCAGAAGAGTTTAGGGAGAGAGATGGAAAAACTTGTGTTTGAATTGCATTCCCATTCTAATCATAGTGATGGCTTCTTGTCCCCTTCTAAGCTTGTTGAGAAAGCTCATGGCAATGGGGTGAGCCTACATAATTTTCTTATTTATCATAAAATCGATATCTGATATGAGTTTTGCTTTTTCATTCCGAATCTGTTTTTGAATGAATGCTTTACCCAAAATTTTTATTGTATAGGTGAGAATAGTAATAGTACTATTTTTCTTAATGGATCTGTTGGGATATTGTTCCAAAGGTATATTGTCTTTGTTGAATAGTAGATAATAAATGTTTTTGCTTTTTTTGTGTGTAATTTTTCGCTATGTTTCTTATTTTTGTTTTTAATTAGTTTAACCCATTGTTTGACTCCTAGGGGATGCGGTACTAAGGCTATGACTATGTCTTATGTTTCTTTCTGCCGTTGAGTGAACATTCTGTACTTCATCTGTCGGTTATGTTCAAGTTTCTATGTCCATTTTTCCTAGTGATACTATTTTTTTTTCTTGCTTGCTGATTTATAAGCTATCGTGTGCTATCTAGTAATTGTGAAAAAATCTATGATGGTCCATATCTTTGTATTGTTGTGGTTTATTGACGGTAACAAAAAAAAAAAAAAAAAATAAATGAATAGGTTTGAAGATGAATTTCAGCAAGAAGTACCTACTGATGGTTTGTGACATTGGCAATTTCGAAGGAAGGTGTTGGGGTTATGGATGTGGGAGCTTGGTCTAACTTTTAGGCAACAAAATCCACCCGTGAACTATAGATTCTAGGTAGCACGTAAATGGCCAAGACTACTTAGCAATTAATGTATTTTAACAGTATACTAAAAAATTTTCCCTTTTTCTTGCCCCCGTCTTTTCGTTTTAAACACAAACCACATATATGACTGAGGAAACTGTCAAAAGGTTCGCAATATGACCGGTTTTTGTTAGTTTTCTGATGGTGTTGTTTGTCAAATTTGAATATTGAAACGTTTTCACCTACTTTTTTTACGGTTTGCGTTTCACAAACCTTCAACTGAGACATTATATATATATATATATATATATATATATATTAATGCGATTTATTAATTTTGCATGTGGGCTAGTCCTTCGTAAATTTGTATCTGTGTTTGGTTATTTTCTGTACCTGAACAAATAGCATACGCATGAATTCGTAGTTACTGGTTGTTGTCCCCAAGAAGTAGACCAATGAAGAAAATTTCTTTAGTTTAATAACTTTGGCATTAATTATGTTGCAATTTCTGTCCGAAGGAACACAATGGGACAGCTGAATTGAGCTTGAATTTCCAAAATTATCTGAACTTCAAGGAATGACAATAGTCAAATTAGAAAATCATTTTCATTTTATGTAGCAGACTATTATTTGTAGGAGTAAATCATAGATCTTTGTATGTGGAGTTATCTGTTAGAATTTATTCGCTGCCCATGTAATTTCGTTCTTTCTATTGTTTCATTGAAGAAATTGGCAGTTTTTGGATGTTGGTTTTTTGGTTCATTTTAAGTAATTGAAATTTGATTGTACATTGTATTCAGAACAGGTGAAAGTTCTTGCTCTGACAGATCATGATACAATGTCTGGGATCCCTGAGGCCATAGAAACAGCTTGCAGATTTGGCATCAAGATAATCCCTGGTGTTGAGATAAGCACCATATACTCTCCAAGGTCTTTCTTTGATTAATACAATCGTCCTTATGAAGTGCAGTTTCTTTTATTTTTTATTTTTTCTTTTTTAATGGTCATTTACATAAGCTAGGAATGTTCCCTAATACTTTCTGATCATTTAACCACTGGCTCAGGGAGTAAATGTATTTAAAACCCAGCTTTTAGTTGTGGCAAAAGTCAGCCCAAAACTTAAAGAAACATATTGTCCAGTTGTTTTCTGTTTACTCTGTGCTTCTACACCTCTTATATTTCATTTCTTGATTCAAAAACAGAAATTCTGAAGTGGAGGAACCAGTGCATATCCTTGCATATTACAGCGGCTGTGGCCCAAAAAGGTCTGAAGAACTGGAAAAATTATTGGCTAGCATAAGGGATGGACGTTATCTTCGTGCCAAGGACATGGTTTTGAAACTCAACCAGCTCAAGCTGCCCCTTAGATGGGAGCATGTTACAAAGATTGCAGGTAAGGGAGTAGCTCCTGGGAGACTGCATGTTGCCCGAGCTATGGTTGAAGCAGGTTATGTAGAGAATCTAAAGCAAGCTTTTGCCAGATATTTGTATGATGGCGGACCTGCTTATTCCACGTAATCATATATATATATTTTTTGGTATCTTTTCTCCCTTGATTATGCTGAATGCATATTTCTTCATTTTTTGAAATGATTTATGAAAATTTTTGTTTGGTCCTGGGTATAGGGGAAGCGAGCCTCTTGTGGAAGAAGCAGTGCAGCTTATATGTGAAACAGGGGGTTTAGCTGTCCTGGCTCATCCCTGGGCATTAAAAAATCCTATTCCTATCATACGAAGGTTAAAAGATGCAGGTCTTCGTGGAATGGAGGTTTACAGAAGTGATGGAATATTGGCAGGTATTATATTGCTGTGTTGATATCCCTCCCTCTCACTCAGACATTCTTTTACACATCCAGCTGGCCGCCATCCATGTCCTTCGAGGAAAAACAATACAATCATGCGCACAGTAATACTCATTATTTTCTCATGTTTGCCTAATCTACACTTGCTGTAGCATTTTCTGGATTTTCACTCGGCTGTGATATTATTATTATTATTATTATGATGATGATGATGATGATGATGATGATGTTGAGCTCAGTTTTACACAGGTGATTTAAGACTAGTTACCACCCTTTAACCACTATTGTCATGTTTCTGCCTGTATTCTTTGCCTGACAGTTCATGGTTTTTCTGTCATTTTGTTTAACAGCATACAGTGAGTTAGCTGATACTTATGACCTTCTGAAGCTCGGAGGATCAGATTATCATGGGAGAGGTGGGCAAGTTGAGTCCGAACTAGGAAGTGTGAACCTTCCAGTGTTGGTTTTGCATGACTTTCTGAAGGTAGCTCGACCTATCTGGTGCGGTGCCATTAAGGACATTCTGGAGAGTTTTGCAGAGAAACCCTCTGATTTGAATCTAGCCAGGATTGCGAGATTTGGGAGGGTGAGCAGTTTCAAGGGAAGTTCTCCCTTGAGTTGTGGCAAGGACTTGATAGAGCATTGTTTATCATTTTGGTTGACTACCGAAGAGAGGCAAAATGCTGAGTTTGAGGCTATCAGGTTGAAGCTTTCCCATATTTCAATCAATCTGGACGGAGTTTAAGTTTCTGTAGAGAGTAAATGGTAGCATTTGATTGAAGAAAGATTATATACCATTTGCTTCTTGGCTTGATGCTGAGAGGTGAGATTGCCTAGTGGCGTGTTCTTTCCCTTTTAATAGTTGGGAAAAGACCGGAAATTATAACTAGTCGTGTTCTGTGCTAGCTGCTTGACATCTTCCAGCAACTGAATCTTTCAGCTTATTAATTCTTCTTGCCATCATGAAAAACATTTACGTACCATTTACAGTTTTTTTTTTTTTACTTATGTTTTTATTATTCTGATATCTGTTCATTCAGCTCGAGTATAATTTTGGTTGTGGCCTCAGGCACAGTGTCCATGATTGAAAACTGATATCAAGAATCGAAAACAGAGGCTATTTCATTTCATGTCTGCATCAAAATGTAAATTCAACTCGTAGGTTGGTTAATTGAAATATTAAAAGAGAATGAATCCTGCTGATCGAGCAGGCTCTTGGATGTGGCCTGCCCTGCCCTGCCATAAAATCCCGCTGTTGATAGCAGAGGCATTAAGGCATCTGCCGAGTTTTAGAAAGTACTTCTTCCTGCTAGTTAACAAGAACTAAAAGGAACAAATCAATCAATCTTAAACTGCAGTTCTAACCCTTCTTCATTCTGCAGAATTAAAAACTAAAAAAAATTTAAAAAAAAGTCTCCATTTGAACTTGTTTTTCTCATGAGAGTAACACTGGGAATTCTGTTCAGAAGGAAAAAAAATCAGACGATTTCTCAAATAATTTTGAGGGCCAATATGTCGCATAATCTTCGGCATAAAACAGCGTGGATCCCTACGAAAGCACGAACAATTTTATCATTCCAGCAGTCCAAGAAATTGTGTTGAAAGCCAATGCAGCATCCCGGACCAATTAAGCAAAAATCATCTGAATTTTCCAATTTCCATCTTCTTCTTGATCTTTCTTTGACCATGATATATGAATGAGTCAATTATCCCCGCAACTGTAAAGATACCTAAATGACAAGAAACAACAATTTCCGTCACCTGAAACTAACAATGATCCATCTGCTAAAGTTAGCTTACGGGGGGGGGGGGGGGGGACTCAAAACTGTCTTTTTTTTATTTCAATTCCAAAGTAGGGAAAGAATTCTCAGGGCTAGGTTCAGTGACAATTTATATATTATTCTGGCCAGTGAGACAGGTTATGGTACGAGGGTTTGGAGCATTCCATCACACAGAAAAAGATAAAGAGGGAGTAATAAAAGTACCTCCAATTACAGCACATATATTGGTGATAAAGTGCAAAAATGAAATATGTTCCTCCTTAAAAATGACCTGCACAGGGCAAAAATGAAAAGCAATGTTATACAGGTTTTCTATTTGGGTACATAGCAATGTTATACAGTTAATGCCCTAGCAATTTGACACAGATTCAGCTCCCCTCCATTCCTTTTAATGCACCTTTGATCACCATACAAATGTATAGGGTCCACCATCCATGGTTGGATCCTAAACATGTGCAAGGTGGTGAAGGATGTACTGAAAAGCAACAGGGGAAGCCAAACCTTTCAACAATGGCGGCTTAGAAGTATTAGAAGGCAAAGCGTAACAGACTTTCTGATATATGCAAGACTATCATTTCTACTTCAAGTTTTCAGCTTTGGAGCGGAGGAGAAAAGAAACAAAGAGGGGTTAGGGGTAAGAAAGAAAATATTTGATTGCCTCAGAATAAACTAGATTCAATATGTTTCTTTTTTCTCATTAGCAACGATGAAAGGGAAGCGGAAAAAAAAACTTACAACAAGCCAAACATCTTGCAAAGCAGTTTTAAGAACAAAAAAAGGGTACTACCTAGAGCAGTATCGATATTATCATGAAACTACACAAAGATATCTAATTAGATTGTAAGGTATGCATAAAAGGAATCCACCTTGATTGGAGAAAAGTCATAGAAGAAGAAAACTCCGGGATGAGAATAAGGGTGAATGACCTCCAAATTCTTGAAATGCTCGGTCACAGAATACTGTGCAATAGGAATGCTGGCACATCTTAGAACATGATCCAATAAATTTGAGAAAAACAGCATCATTCTTATTCTCAATGCGTTAAACTGTCAAGCAGTACCTGATTCGAGTGAACAGTGCGACCTCTGATATCAGTATATATTGTGGGAACCACCTGCAAAATTAAACAAGATATCTGTTCACACGTCCACAAATAGTCACTCATGCACAACTCAAACCAGCCTATAACCATATCGGTGTCCACCACTTATATAATTGTGGACTCCACAAAATTTTGATGAGCCCTACGCAATTCTAAATTCTGGTTAATTGTAGTGTGATTACTGTAGGTGATATTGCTCCCCAATATGTTCTAGGTAGAGTCCACAGTTATAATGCATGCACAAATTAGTTCCCCTAACCAACCACCATGGAAAAGCTAAAACCACAGGTTGAGATTTATCTGTCACTTAAAAGAGCTTAAAGACAAGGAATACTGTTAGATACTTTAAAATACCAACCTTGATGAAATACTGGTACATACCATTTAAAGTTTCATGCATCCATTGGGCCCTGAAATAGCAATATGACACAATCATTAAAATTTTCAACTTTGGGTTCTGTATCACTTTCCGCTTGAAAAGAAACAAAATGATGCCATAAAGAACAAACAAGAGTCTCTAAAGAGTGAGAGTATCTGAGAAGAAAAAGAGAGGAAGAATTACCCATCTAGAGGATTTACCACACCAGGAAAGTATTCACCAAAAGATAACCTGTTAATTCTGTGACTTATCTGTATTGTACACCACCAACAGAAAAACATTATTGCCATTTGAAATTCATGTAAAAGGTAGAGCACAAATATATATTAAGGTATAATATTTTCATGAAAAAATAACTTATACAAAGATAAGCCTCACATTATAACTGTCCTTCTGGAAAGCTAGCAAGTCATCAAGAAAAATATTTGTTTGATGAAAGCTTTTCCCTGGTGCAAAATGAAAATTTCCAGCTACCCTGTTAACTTCAAGAGATCCATGAATATTGCATCCCTCACCATCCTCATCTTTTATCCTTTGAAAAAAGCCTTCTCTTTTGCACTGGAAAACCCAAAAAAGAAAGAGCAAAGAAAATAGAACACTGAAAGTAGGATTCCCAGGCTCCAGAGCAAATAATGAAAATCATACAGAATATAAAATCCGATTAAATCTTGGCACATGCAGCATATAAATATCCAGCAGCACCAAGAAAATACTTGGGAAAAGAACTTGCAAAGAAACCTGGTCAATCAAGTCCAAATTAGTCATCGCCCACCCTTTTCGTCGATATGCCTCTTGAACCTCTTCGCACGAGTTACAACAATCATCATCTGACTGCACCATAGAGAGGGAAAAGAAAAAACCTTCTATGAGTAGCATAGCCAAACAATCAGATAATTAGCTAAGATGTTACATATAGAATAAGCACTCCAATTAATTTTGTATAGCAACTTTGACATCATTTAATCTTACTGATTTAAGCAGTCAATGCCGCAATAAGCTAATGGTAAAAATTTTCAAACTACTTGGTCATGTAACTTGTATTTATTTCTTTATAATGTTGCAGACAGCACAAGTAATGTCTTCAAGTATCATGCTTTTTTAAGGCGAGACGATCTCTTTCTTAAAGCACTTTTGTTGCAATTCAAAATTTCTTAAGAGGATTTAGCCACTCTGCACTGTCAACATTTAAATGGAAATCCATGAATGGCAAGTTAACAATTGAGTACCAAAACCTGACAATCTTAGAATTGAATTAATAATTATCTCCCCCCCCCCTCCCCAAAAAAAAAAAATTAAGTAATCAAGATCATTTGGACCATCCTCCACAAAGTTAGCACGTACAGCCCATTAATCACCACTTTCATCCCATACATGAACAACTCTGATCTGGGAACTCTTTTTACCCTTAGCCACTTGCATATCGCTGCATAGAAGATTAACTTAGGGAGCATTTAAGCTCCCAGAGAGGAAAACAAGAAGCCCAAACGCAAAGTACACTTTTCCATGTTATGGTTTGTGTATTCACCCAATTTTCTTTAAGAAAAAAAAAAAAACACTAGGTTGTTCCCAGAAAGACTTCAGTAAAATTTTCCAGCCATTTACTAGTCAGCCACTTCCGTATCCTTGTTAGCACCTAAATGATGCTATTCAACATGCTTCAAATATCAAATTACTAATGACATAAGGATTTCTTGACATAAAACATACCTGTTCTGCACCAAAACACGAACCACAATACGTCTCATTGTGTTCAAGCCTGCCACCATGCCTCTGCAGAGGTTTCTCAATCTAAGGGGAAAAAAGAGAGAAAATTAAGCCAAAAACTAAATAGGGGTGAACAAAATAAACAAGAGACAAGTAAAAAAGAAACATGATGAAGTCTATTTAATTAAGTGGTGATACCATCCATCACATGCCAATACGTCAGGGATGAAAGGACATTGCAACTTCTTAATATCCAAAGAATACAACAATCAAACATATACAACAGGGTCTTTGAAGCCGAAGTACACCCATGACAAGTTATAACACCAGTTATTAACAATTAAATATTGAAATACTTTTATGGAGCCTAAAAGCTTTTGTTTTCCTTAACTAATTAACAGAATTAGTCTTGAAACCTTATCTTTCTTTCTTGCAGCATTTACTTTCACTTTCATCTACGTCAACCACAGAAACAGCTGCTGGAAGATCATCTCTAAAACTGCCCGCCAGAAGAGGTAGATTAGATCTTGAAAACTTATTAAACAATAGCTTTTAATGATCCCATTAACAGATGCTTTCTCATCATAAGCAGAAATATGATAGAACTAAAACATAGGCAGTGGGGCATTTTTTCCCTTTTCATATCTTATCTTCCCTTGCCAAGTTGAATACCACTAAGAATTAACAGATGCTCTTCCATGAGCTATAGGAAGACTATCAATCAAAGACTCAAATACGGTTATGGAGCCTAAAAGCTGCTATCTTCCCTAACTGGTGAACAGAATTAGTCTTGAAACCTTATCTTCCTTTCTTGCACTGTTTACTTTCAATTTTCATCAACTTTTCCCTTTAACCTTCGAACTCGGATGAACCTTTAAGAAAACCAAAAGTTTTGACACCGGTTATTAAAAAAATTAAACCCTCACATATAATAATGGAGCCTAAAACTGCCATCTTCCCTAAGTGGTTAACAGAATTCATCTTTTTCTTTCTAGCAGTGTTCACTTTCCCTTTCCATAATTTTTTCCTTGAGTGAACTTTTCATCAACTTTTACCTTTAAATTTCAATCTTGGAGGAACCTATAAGAAAACCAAAATTTTGGACACCATCTTCTCAACAGGAAATCACAAAGCATTACTTTTAAAATTTGCAGTCATAATGGAAACTGCTGCTGCAAGATCGTCTCTAAAACTGTACTCCAGTGAGATGCATTAGATTTAAAAAAAATGATCCCATAAAGGACAAGTAGAAATATAATACAACTAAAACAAAGAAATTAGTGCATTTTGATACCACTAAAGATTAAAAGAAGCTCTTTCATGGGTTACAAGAAAATCAATTTTAGAATTCGTTGAAATAAACAACTTTCCTTACAAGCCATATACTCTATAGGTGGAATATGATTGGCAAATGGCAATTATGTTTAGCCTGCAGAAGAATTTCACACCTTTTACATCATATGCCTTAACTATAACATTATTAGGAAGCACATCTTTCCTTCAACTCCATGCTTCAATCTTTCTTGTCCTCATTAATGACAGATTAAGAACATGGGGATACTTTCTTCCTCATCCTATCCAACTTTTCCATACCATTGTCACCATCATTTCCTATTGCAGAAAAGATTATTAAAAATCAACCCTACTATCTTGAATTCTTAATAATTTATGTCTTTCAATTGTTCTTGTCCAGCATAACCAACCTTGTTACGTGTCCTTCTAAATTACAAGTCATATCTATTATATGCATAGTTTGTGCAGCCCTGAGTGAAAGCAGTTTACGAAAGGGAAATCATCCTTCAAAACCAAGAAGTGCAAAAAGTACACGCGAACAAGAAGGGCTAGAGAATTATCATTCTACCTTTGGTGCTCCGATACCATCTGCCCTGGATTCTATCACATCACCATGAGCATTGATTCTTTTCTTAATTATATCATGTTTCTGCACATAAAAATTGCAAGGTTACAAATGCAAGCAGACATAAAATTTGCTAAAAGCTGATTAAGACTAATAAAATAAATCAAACTGAATATCGAAAACAGTGAGCAATGTTCATCCGGGCATCTGCACTGCACACATACTATGTCAAGATGTTGCTCTCCACTTATATCCATAGCGTCAATGCTGAGGAGCGTACATGGAATAGCAGGAAAAGTGACATCAAACTGCATATCCAAACAGAGATGGGGTGTCAAAAAATAAAGCATGAATGAGTATTTTACTAATAGGCGAAAAAACAAAAACAAGAAACAAGATTATAATAAAAGGCCCTAACACTTGCTTTGAGTATTCAACATCAGTGGAAGCACAAATACGAAGTTACTTAAATATTAGGAAAACACAAACACAAGATGCAACCTTTAAAGATTGGAAAGCACTAATTTTTACAGGTCAACATATTCCGAATATGATTCAAGGTAACCCCTTTAATAATAAGAGGAAAGAGAGATAATTACATTTATGCGAAGGGTTTCTCCTCTAGAAGTATCCACCAGTAGCTTTGTCTCAGTCACGGTATGCAGGTATAATCCTAGGAAAAAGTCCAATAACAACAATAAACATCACCAGATTCCAACAATGTAAATAATTATTAGGGTGAAAAAGCATATAGTACTAATTTCATCATAGGCTATGTTGCTTAACTTCTAGTCAGCTGCTTAACGCATTAACACCTTTCCTACAATTTTGGTTCTCTTGTTAGTGGAAACCAAATATAAAAGCCAGAACAACGTAGTTTCTAAAATAATGTATCTACAACGGTACATCAATTTGTATCAATTTAGAAAGGCGTAATAACCCAACACTAAACCACTTCCTCAAAGATCTTAACTTTCAACCGGGATTATATATTGAGTTTACAATTCCAAAAATAAAAACCCAATTTTCTAAAGTGAATATATATACAAAACACCAACGAAATAAAACTAAAAAAAAGGGTGAATAGAGGACTTACTGAATTCGGAGAAGAAGAGGAGGAGTATGACAACAGAGGAGATGAGGGTGATAATGCCACCGGAGAGTGTACGGCTGTAGAAATCTTCATTGACTTTTGGGTAAGCGTCCAAATTCCTTAGCTTGCTAAATATGTTCTCCATGGCCACCCCCTTTAACCGTCGTTGTAGAAATTAACTGAAACAAAAAAGAAAAGGCCCTGAGCTTTGGAACCCTCTAAAAAGAAGGCCAAAAAAAAAACAGAAACTTCAGGGAATTATTATCATTTTTTTTCTGGTTTTATCATAAATAGATAAATGTGCAGAGAGAAATTGACGCAGTTTAAAACAACGTAGATTTTTCTGAGACGGCAGCCGCTTACGAGGCGTAAGGAAGGAGACAGAGAGAGGAGGACAGGGCGGAGATGGCGGCGATGAAGCCAGGTGAAAGCTTCAAATCTCTGGCAGGCTTTCTGTCAATTTACATAAATGGACATGATGGTCCGTTCAATTCATCAAATGGGTCAAGGTCAAAAATGGTATCTTAAAGTGTCAATCTCTTCACGCCAAATTCACATTTGATTTCTTTATTTTGCTTTAATCTTCTGGAGATTTAACATTTACCACTACTTCAGTCTGATAAAAATAAATAAATAAATAAATAAAGAATGAGAGAAAATGAAGTGATCATCTGCATGCCTTGATTATAAGATGAAACAGCCTTTAAACAATGGTTCAGAAGTGTGATGCTAAAGATGTAAACCGTATGTTTGTTTGTTTCTTGTTCCTAAATCAACGTCGTAGAATCTGATGAGCGGTCAAGGTTTTTTTCTCTTTTGTGTTTGAAGCGGAAGAACATCCCAAGGAAAAGGAAAAGACTAAACAGAGATTGTGTGAAACAAGGAAAAATTCTAAAGTCAGGTTTTTACTATGAGCTTTCCATAAGCTTAAAACAGCATGAGCCCTTGGATACAAAATTTTTAATCTCAACCGTTGCTTAAAAAAAAAAAATATGATTCACAGGTTAATCAGGTAGAGAAAATTTTAAAAAAGTGATATAGGGTGATAATATTTATAAAGAGGTGAAAGTAAAAAAAATTATTTTAAAATAATTATTAAAATTATTAATAAAGAGATTATAATGATAATTTAACTCTGCTTTCGCTTGATATGAGAAATAATTCTCCCATATATAAATTATATATACAAAAATATATAAATTATATATATAATAGTATTTAAAAAATAATAAAATACATAAAAATATTTTTTTATTAAATCTTGCGTTTCTACTAATAACAAAAAAATAAAAACATATTTTTTATTAAATTTTAAAATATCATTTACAAATAACAAAAAATAAAAA